>JAFFZR010028519.1:0-12009 GCA_018397195.1 Lethrus apterus | reverse complement strand
ATTTGTTGTATTATCTTTCGAATGAGGTATAAATAACCACCAATAGCTTCGAAATCAATTAGTAACGTATTAAAGTTAGGCGCAGGTACCTACCTGCGAAGTATAAACAGACAGGGTTATTCGACACCAATCGCAATTGTTCACTTGAATATCACAGCAAACTTGTGTTTTGTTTGATTTTCTGTTTTTAACTATTATTTCTGTGTTACTTGGTGTACAATATCTTACCATTTAAGATGGCAACGTTTACAAACGCCGAATATGTGAATATTTTGTTCATTTACGGTTTTTGTAATGGGAGTTAAGTTAATTACTGACTTTTTATGGAATGTATCTTGTCCAAAATAAAGTTCAAACGTGTAGGTACTTGCGTCTAATTTTAATACCATACTAATTGATATAAAACCTAATGGTGGTTACAGTTAAAACTCAAAGGTGTACCTGGGCCTAACATTGATACGTTACTAATTGATTTCGGAAAAACACGCCTCGTCCACGAGGGCGTTTAGATGAGCCCCCTAGCCGCCTCACCCCCTCGTCTCCATGGTGCAGCTTTCCCCTCCACTTTTTTTACGCTCATGTGGGCGAGGGTGTTTTTTGACCTTGACGAGGGGGTGAGGCGGGGAGGGGGCTCATACAAACACGACCACGTGGACGAGGGGTGTTCGAAATCAATTAGTAACGTATTAAAGTTAGGCGCAGGTACACCTTTGAACATTAACTGTAACCACCATTAGCTTTTATATCAATTAGTATAGTATTAAAATTAGACGCAAGTACCTACACGTTTAAACTTTATTTTGGATAAGATACATTCCATAAAAAGTAAGTAATTAACTTAACTCTCATTACAAAAACCGTAAATGAACAAAATTTCCGCATATTCGGCGTTTGTAAACGTTGCCATCTTAAATGGTAAGATATTGTACACCAAGTAACACAGAAATAATAGTTAAAAGCAGAAATGCAAACAAAACACAAGTTTGCTGTGATACTCAAGTAAACAATTGCGATTGGTGTCGAATAACCCTGTAGGTACCTGCGCCTAACTTTAATACTTTAATAATAATTTCGAAGCTATTGGTGGTTATTTATGCCTCATTCGAAAGATATTACAACAAATATGTTTTAAAAACCATTTGTACGCATAATGTATTATGAAAATTAGAAATAAATACCTGGGTACGTACAGATTATTTCAAATTTTTCTTCACAAGTGGAAGTTTTAGCTCCTCTATTTTTATTTCTTTGAAGTATTTGACATAATTTTAGATACATAATGTGTGTTAATGTATCTTTGACCTAGGGAAACTGAAAAATAGAAATAAAGATTTATTGTTTTCATAAATTTAAAATATCGGTAAGAGTAAGTAGTGAATTTTGAAGAACACACAAAAAAATCAATATCTTGAAAACTATCGACTTTTGTATAACGCAAATTTTGTTAAATCTATTGTAAATGAGCTGTACTATCATGTCCTTTAATATGTACGTTTAAGTACCAGACATCCTGTATATACTATAACATTATATATGTTTTTGTTTGTTAATTGTTAGTTTTATTGTTTTCTCTTAGTAAAAGCTTTTTAAACTGTCCATCAATCACTTTTATTTTCATGTGACATTCAATCAGTTTAACAACTCGGAGTTAAAAATTTTCTAATTTACATAGTGCGTTAATTTTGTCCAAGAGTGTATAATATAACATCGACATAATAAAACAAGGTTTTGTAATAGGTACATGGGTGACATGATTTGACGGGTGTTTTTTGTTTAGAGGTATAGAACTTTAAAATGAAATAAAACACATAAAAATCATGGTCATGGCCATGGTATTGGCATTATTGAGAAGAAAATGTTATGCCATTTGTGTTTAAATATGATTTCTGACCTATGGCGGCTGGCTCTCACGAAGCGCAATCCTGAGGTCCAATTTTCGATCACTTTTTCAAGCAGCTGAGGCCGTTATCGGCAAAAACCAGAGCTCTCCCACATTAACGCCATTCCATTGGGGAACGAAAAAATCAGTAATCATAGATCTATTGATCTATTGACCGTAACATTCTGGGCGGCATCATCTTTGAAGAAATATGGGCCAATGATTCCTCCAGCCCATAAGGCACACCAAACAGTGATGTGGGTGTAATGGCGTTAATGTGGAAGAGCTCTGGTTTCAACAAGGCGGCGCAACATGCCACACAGCGCGCGACACAATCAATTTATTGCAGGAAAAGTTTAAAGAGCGCATTTTTGCGCGAAATGGGCCTGTGCATTGACCACCTCTGGATTTTTTTCTGTGGCGATATGTAAAGTCGCTTGTCTATGCTGATTAACCGCAGACTTTGGACCACTTGGACGCCAAAATTAGCCGTGTTATTGCCGATATACGGCCTCAGCTGCTTGAAAAACTGGTCGAAAGTTAGACTTCGAGATTGCGCTTCATTCGAGCCAGCCGCTGCGCCCATATGCCAGAAATCATATTTAAATACAAATGGCATAACATTATCTTTTCAATAATGCCAATACCATGGCCATGACCATGATTTTTATGTGTTTTATATCATTTTAAAGTTCTATACCTCTAAAAAAACACCCGTTATTTGACGATGTAGCTGGCGATAGACAGGACAAAATTAAATAGTATTTCTGCATGGGAAGATACAAGTCCGTCGACAGCTTTTATCTCTGTCAAACTTACACGCGAATTCCAAAACATTTAATTCGAGATAATGCAAACCTTCTCGTTTTATTTAAACAAGATGATGGAAATATACGTCATGTATATTAAGAACACGTAGGCACCAACGACATGTCATTCGAACAATTTAAATCGATGTGCGGAGAATGTTGGAGGGAAAGATATAGATTTTTAGTTATTGACAAAGATAGTGCAACGATTCGGGTAGATATAGGAAAGGATTTGACTGATATATATGCACACAAATTTAATGAATGCAGTTAGTTGGTATTCATACGTTGACTATGTCAGTCAGGTTCACGTTCGAACCTAACACAAACTGTTTAGGTTCACGCTCGAACCTAACTCAACCTGTTTAGCTTCATGTTCGAACCTAACTCAACCTGTTTAGGTTCACGTTCGAACCTAACTCAACCTGTTTAGGTTCACGTTCGAACCTAACGCAACCTGTTTAGGTTCACGTTCGAACCTAACGCAACCTGTTTAGGTTCACGTTCGAACCTAACTCAACCTGTTTAGGTTCACGTTCGAACCTAACTGTTTATGTTCACGTTCGAACCTAACTCAACCTGTTTAGGTTCGCGCTATATATGCACAAAAATTTAATGAACGCAGTTAGTTGATATTCATACGTTGATTACGACAGTTCAAAAACGGAACCAAGCTGTTCCGAATTTATCACCGATGACGTCAACGGATCGGAAAAATAAATTAAAATCTGAAATAATTAAAGACGGTAAAGCAGTGAGGAAAAAGTATATGATGCTGAAAACAGGTCGTTCCGACAGAGATGAAATTTTCGAGCAGACATATGTTCCAATTATAGAACCTCTTAAGGAACTAGTAAATACAGTTAAAGGAAAAAACGATCTTCATGATCGTTCAATTTAAAAAAAAAAAAAACCGATGATTTTACGTTCAAAAAATCTTCAGCTACATCTTTTTTACACGATAAGACTGTGCTAATGTATGATCCCTTTAGCACCAGTGAAACTGAAGAAATTGAAAACGAAACTGTAATTGACAACATACGTGAACAATATCGTTCAATAATAGAAAATAACCCTGAAGTTGCAGTTGATTTTCTCAATCAGTAAGAAGGATTGCCGAGACAATATGTAGAAGGTCTGCTAACCGATAGAGTGCCAACTAAGTACAATCCGAAGATAACTGGAAAGTGGGAAACAGTAGTGTAGGAATTGACGGAAACGATTTAATTATAACTGGCAAGAGATATACAGCCACGCCAGGCCTATACGAATTACTGTTTAAAAAAGAACCTTTCGGATACACACAACAAGATTTAGTTGATTACAGAGAAATATTAAATCTAACTAGTGTACATAGACGTTATTTCGACCAAAATCGACGAGTTAAAAGTTGTAAATCGCACAAATATAAACACATAATAAAACAATTGGCAAAAGAAGATGGGCCGCAGCATCAAAGTAATTGGGCAGAATCTTCGCGCGTTGGTAATGGTTTATTCATGAACCGCACCGCAAACCCTACTACGTCTGTTGGGATGATATAAATGAACTGGTCGATCGGCTACGATTACTAAACGCTTCCTAAGCGGCCGGTCATATAGGGAACAACAACGAAATTGTATCTATAATTGAAGAATTACGTGAAGCCGGTATTATAGTGTAAATGTTGGGGGTTGGTGATGTCAGTATCATCATGAATTCGGACGTTACGCATCGTCGACCATCGCAGCAGCAGCAGAATTCAATAGCAGATCCTCTTGCAAACGATGTTCCATATTTGACATTACTACAGAGGACGTGTCGGTGACGTCGGAAACAGATTATTTCGCAATATATCGGCTCCCGTTGAAGATTTAGATTGTGCGAATAAAAAATATGTAGATTTGTTGATGGAAGAGAAAATTAATAAAGTCATTGTTGATTTATCGAGGGAATTCAAATTGGAAATTAAAAAAATCATCGACGCACAGATTTCCCTAAAACAGGACCTAGAGATATTATTACCGATGGTCTCGCAGAACTTAAATTAATAGTCATAAAATGAGTAAAATTAAACGTGACGTTGTAAATGAACTGCACAAACCGGCTCGAAGAAATTTCAAACGACGACGAGTTATAATTAAAGGATTGGATGATTTGTGGCAAGCGGACCTGTCGGAATTCGGATTATATGCACGCGAAAATCGCGGTTACAAATTCCTTTTAATAGTAATATACTGTTTTTTGAAATACCTGTGGACAGAACCAGTTAAAAGTAAAACTGGTGTTGCCGTACGAAATGCGATGCAAAATATCTTACGGAATGATGCTGGTAGAATACCTAAAAATTTGCAAGCAGACGCAGGAAAAGAATTTTATAATTCACAATTCAAAAATCTAATGGACAAGTACGGTATAAACCACTATTCTGCGTACAGCACCATCGAAGCTTCTATAGCTGATCGCGTGGTGCATACAATTAAGGAAAAAATATACCGCGAATTCAGTATGTGTGGAAAATACAAATGGGTGGATATACTTGGCGATGTAACGAAAAAGTATAACAATTCGAAACATCGGACTATCAAAATGAAACTTATCGATGTAACTCCCGATAAAGAACGTGGCTTATTATCGAGCGTCTACAGTAATATTAAAATAAGCGGGAAGCGTTCGTTTAAAGTCTGCGATGGGGTGCGTCTTAGTAAATATAAAAGTATATTCGATAAAGGATATACAGCTAATTGGACGACGGAACTATTCAAGGTGGCCAAGGTGCAAATAACAAATCCCACCACGTACTTATTGGAAGATATGCAAGGACGTCCGATACAAGGAGGATTTTACAACGAAGAGCAGCAACCCACGAAACACGACGATGTATATCTGGTCGAAAAGGTATTTCGTCGCAAGAAAAACAAGGTTTTTGTGAAGTGGATGGCACGAGACAAAACACATAATAGTTAGATAGATAAATCTAATACTGTATAATTTTTTCTGTAAATAATAAAACATGCATTTATTTATTTTCTGAATTGACATTCCATACATTTATATATCGGTGGAGGCGGTCCATCTACGTGGAAATTGTGACCGATTAAATTCCAGTGTTTTGTACAAGGCCGTTTATCAGCGAATTCTTTGTCTTCCTGTGGTAAAATATTCCAAACAAGTTCCACTGGATCCCCGTTAATTTGTTTAGATAACGTTTCGGTAAATGTTTCAAATCTTCTTCCTTTAGCTCTTTATTATAATATGCGTTAATAGCTTCGTTAGTCCATTTGTTGTTGTTGTGTCATGATCGTTTTTTTTTTCTTTTAACGACAATTTATTGAAATTTCTATTCAGAGAATACAATTCAATTTGTTACTTGAGCTTGACAATTTTGTGTAACAGTAAATTTAGTCTCACTCTATACGTGCTATCCATTTGACGAAATGTTATAAACTGGTCAAATTAATTAAATAACTTCATATATTCGAAATCGAAAAACATCTTATGATACGCAACTTCATTACATGCCAATATATAGTACACGTTTCGAGAATTAATATACGAGCTTTATATATTTTTAACGTTATCATTTAGGCCCCCTGGTATGGTTAAACATGTTTGCAAGTGATTTTGTAAAAGCTAATAAAATCTTTCAGCATTTCCATTTTATAATGAATCA
Organism: Lethrus apterus; assembly: GCA_018397195.1. Classification (NCBI taxonomy): domain Eukaryota; kingdom Metazoa; phylum Arthropoda; class Insecta; order Coleoptera; family Geotrupidae; genus Lethrus; species Lethrus apterus. The sequence continues at coordinate 5,669 of JAFFZR010028519.1, read as the reverse complement.
GATCGAATAATTTTCGTGAATTACTTAAAGTATCTTGGTTCAGTAAAACTTTTAAATCTCTACACTGTAAATTAATTATTTTTTCTTTTTATGCAATTCAGTCGTAATTTTATAATCTCCGAAGATTTTCGGTTCTATGTCGTTCAGCTCCAAGTTTACAAACTCCAACGATTCGTCTTCGGTAAAGTAAAGACACTGATTGCTACCCCATATGTTGACAATTGGTATAAATACAAGTCAACAACCGGGCTAAGACCAATGGATACGTTTTTGGTGCACGACTTCTTTAATGGATAGGTGGAAGAACCAATTAATATCTTCTCTATTTTAACTGCTTTATCGTAAAACATTAGTCCCTCTTCTACTAGATCAACAAAATTTTCTGTGATATAAAAATAAATACCTATTCGTTTTGGTAAAAATCAACCTACCGATATTGCTTTTCGTGGTCATATTTGTCCAAGTTATTACTTTCACGGTTCTTATGTGACTGACAGACTGAATGCAGAGTTACGTTTTAACTAATTTTCTCTGGGGTAAATTTAGGGGCAGATAAATAATACTCTGGTAATTATTATTAACACAATTTATTTTATAAAGAATAAACTAACACTTTCACTTAATAAGTTAGTTTTCAACCTCTTGGGTGCCCTTTCCGACGAAGACATTTCAGTGGACATCTATGATGAAAAATATATAAGTATGTGAACGCTTTATATAAAATTTACACACTTACCATTTTTTTTTTCGAATTCGACAGTTGCTGTTTTTTTACCCAGCACCTCTCTCGTTTCCTTTAATATTAGAATCCACGAGTTTGTATTAAACTCGATAATTTTTTCCGGTGTGTCAAATATTTTCTCGAACCTTTTTGGGAGAAAGCACGAAAATTCGTTGAATTCTGCGATTATCGCTTTTCCCTATCTTGTATTTGCTGAATGTAGTTTTAGAATCTCGTACTTTCGTAGCTTCTCTAAGTCGGATAGCTTACAAGTTTCTTTAAATGTTGCAGCAGCTGCTCCGACGATATTTAGTTCTTCAGGATTCATGTTGATGATGCTCTTTTTCTCACTCTTCCGGACTGACTGACTGACTGACTGAATGCGCAGTTATGTTTTAACTAATTTTCTCTGACTCCCCGCTCTTTTTTCCGACTCACAGCGCACCGTCGATGGACACTTTCAGCGTGGGAAGGTAGGTCGTCAAACTTGCAGGTGCAGATCACAAAACAAGTCCCCAACTGAAAAACTGTGTTGTCAGCAGTTTTGTTGACCTTCTAGAGACGTCGCCACCATTCTCGCAATTCTGTTGTAATATGATACTCGTGTTAAGAACGCTGATATGTATAATTGACGTTCCGACTCACAGCGCACCGTTTCGATTGACACTTTGTTCGTGGGAAGGAAGTGCGCGGTGTAACGTGTGCTCATTCTACAGATAGTACGGTGCAATCTTGCTATAATTTCGATTCATAATTCCATTTGCTTCATTCTACGACTAGCAGCAGTAACGTTGGTGCATCTGTGACTCGATTTTTTTTTAACTTTTGTGATTTTTATTTTGTGTATTAAGGTATGTACTTTAATTATTTATTTTCTCATTCATTCATCTCTCATAGAAACTCGATACATATATTACATATACATCATCATTTACAGAAACCATGTTCAAGTGCGATAATTGCGCAATGGCGTTTACGCGAAATGACGCAGTGACGAGGCATGCTGGTAAATGCGGCGGAGGGACCAGTTCGATGGTCGGATGTCCCTAATGTGGAAAGTCTTTTTCGAGGAGAGACGATTTAGCTAGGCATTTCAGAACTGCTCATGGACGTCCTCTTAAAATGCCTAGCAGCACAGTGACAGCGATACCTATGCAACAAGAACCACCCACTAAGAAACGTAAAGTCATGGCATCAACATCTTCTTGCGAGGAAGATTTCGCAACACGAGCACAGTATAATGTACACCTGAGATCCCAACGTCACCTTGCCGCGATAACTGGTAATTCGATTGTTGAAGAAGGTGTGTTAGAAATAACCTCCTCATTCAAATATCGAATTGCCACCTACAGAATTAAGGCTCAAGCTAATGTTGTCGACATCCCTATGTTTCTATTGGAGAACAGAGATAGGGTCTGTAGGCTCATTTGTCGGAGTCTTGAGAAGCATGGTTCGAACGTTAAGGCAGGGATAGAATTGTTCGGACACTACATCCAACCGAGCAATTCAGATGATGATGATATCGCACCGGTACTCAAATCCTTCAACAGGAAGTATGAGGTTATAACACCATCTACTAGTATTGAAGGAATCTACGGCCATATGAGTTCCGTAGTCAGGAGAAAGAGTGAGGAATTTCAGGTATGCACATATTATTCAAATGTAATGATAAACCTAATGTTTTTTTATAATTGTTTCAAGAACGTGACAGTGGGTGGGCCCTTCTTAGCGCCTCTCATCTCGATGTTAATATCAACAAATACGTTCCACTTGGTGGGTCATCCTACACCGATCTTCCAGCATCTTCTAATAGAAATCCTGAACGATCTTTAAGTGAAATACCTATTTTTTATGTTAAATCAAATTTAGATTACTCTTTGTAATATTTGTCAACTTTGATTATTTTCAATTTGTTATGTTTTTTTTTATATATATATGAAGGTGTACATAATTTGTAATCCCTTAAATTCTTAAATTAGTTTTATTAAATTAGGTTAGATAAAACTGTTTATGTTTTATTTTGAAATTCCACACCTTCATTGGTAAATTGAGAATTTACATTAGAGAGGATTAATTTTTGGATTGAGTTTTGGCCAGACGTATTGGCTTTCCAAGATAATGGTGGCAGCTTTGTAATCTCTAAATATTTTAACTTGGGAATGCCGATACGGACGGTTTGGGGTTTGTTTTGAAGAAAATCACAAGAACGGGGTGGTGAGCTCGATCAGCGACTTTTGGTCTCGCGTGGCCTCTGCCAACGCTACCGTTAAAACCCCACACTACCCTTCGAAGTGAGGTGCCGGAACCACGCAAAAGGGGCTCGAGTCGCGTCGTGATCGTCTTTAGTGTAAAGGACACCACCACCCGCCCGTTTCATACAGGACCACGAGAGTCTCCCTAAAATTATAAATGTCTTATGGAGTTTCAAAAAGTGTAGAATATTTTATACGTGGCAAGCAGCTTTTTCACCTTGGGTGACACCAGCGCAGATCATGCGGTTAGTAATTGAGCTTGTGCCATGAGCACTTCTGCAATCAGCTAAGCTGACAATGGGTAATTCAACGGCTTGCAACTGCGATGATGGTAAATTTCCACCTTCTTTAAGGGCGCCCCAACCACTAATAGCAGCGCTATTACCAGCACCAGTATGTTCACCTTGAGACGGAAGGCCAACAACACCTATCGAATTAGATAAGGTAAGAGGTGGAGAAAGTTCAAAAATACTAATATCTTATCAATGGTCGATGAATTGTAACTCGGATTTTGATGAATTGCTGATACACCTACTACGACACCACCCGAGTTATGGATTAAGGAACCGGCGCGTATGCTCAATGAAGATGCAGATGATCTAATAAAAAACCGTGCATTTTAGAAGGAAAGTTATGAATATAAATAAAGAACAATTACCCATCGGTACAATGTGCAGCTGTAACTACAAAATTTGGGGTAATTATCGAACCACCACAGATTTTGCTACCATACCATAACAAAGTAACTGTGTACGGATAATCTTCAATGTTAACGGACTGGCCTCCTACAATTCTTCCATCGAGTGTTGGAAGATGTGTTCTAAGTTGCGGAGCGGGTAAATAATAACCTGTTTACAAATATATCTGCTAGTAACATTTTAATTCATTAAATATAAATAACTACTCACCGAAAGCAGAAACAAAAAGCACTGATGCTACAAGTAAATGGTACATGTTGACTGATGCGCTCAACATGATCGAGCTCCCATTTTGTATGAAAATTACATCATTTTTTTTCTTCTTCTTCATATCTGTTCCAAAGAAATATATGAAAGATATCGTTTTAAATTATTCCTTATCGTGTGTATAAAATTCATTAAGGCCCCGCCCCATACATGAAGCAATTTATCTGTCAGATCTATAGACAGTCAGATTGTTCAGATATCACGCATCATCATTGCCGCCAACAAATCGTTGAAGATGTTCTTTATCACGTCAGATCAATTGCCAGATTAGGAGAACGCCTAAATCGAATGATAAATCTATTGGAGTTTTTAATTAAATAAATTTTCAAACGTTGATAGTTTCCTTATCTTCCTGTGTTCTAGTTTTATAAACTAATGATTATTCAGATCAGAAAGTTGCTGCATATGTAATATTTTGCTATGGACTATTTTAAATTTAGCAGCAATATGTAAATTCTTATTTAGATATTTACTATCTGGTAAATTTTTTCATGTATGCAAGAATTATTACTAATTTAATGTTCTCTTCTTACGAGATAAAATTACCCAGTAATTGTCTCTTCAGCGTTTAATTATTAAAGCCATTAAATCAAATATTCTTGAGTACTATATTCTTAAGGCAAAAGATTAAAAATAATTCCAAATGCCAACAGAACGAAACGTACATATCAAGAAAATTATTCTAATAGAAACTTATAAAGTATGTAAGAACTAACTCTACCGGTATGTTTCTACATCAGTTTTATATGTTATTGATACTTTTGATTTGACTAAAGATAATGATCGCATTGAATTATTAGTTATTGAATAATAATTGCTTACACACACACACTTTATTATCCTGTTGCCTGGTATTTAAAACATCAATGAATGCTGGTGCACATAAGATGAAGCGTGTCTTGAAGTTCCTTTTTTGTCAAATTACATAAACAAAACGTTGCACTGTTTTTAGGTTACTAATTTGAAATTGTATTTTTAAATTATTAATGAATTTTTATATTTGAAACAAAATTCAAATCTTGTTGTTGTCCAATTAACAAGTAATTCAATTTACATTTTTAATTGAATAAAAAAAAATTTTAATTTATGTGGGACTAAACTTATTCACTGTTATTCCTCTTTTTAGTTAACACACTGCTAATCCAAGATGGCACATCTTCACAAATTTAAATTTTGAAAATTGCACACCACACTATACTGGTTTCTTCTTTTCTATTATTACAGAGGTGAGAGCGACATCAGCTCTAATCTATTATAACCGGTTTGTTGCTAATATAGCCGAAATAAAACAAAAGCTATCGTTCGTTATTTTTAGAATTTCGCACGATCGATGTTGCCAAATGTGATCGCATTGTAAAGTTGTCATTTTCATATTTTGTGTTACCATCTTTTGGTGATTTTCAAAAGTAAATGCTATTTTGTTTTTCATACGTAAGAGCATGAGTGCTCCACTTTTGCCGGAAAGGTTTTTATTTTGCATGAGCAATGGTTGCTTGGCAATTAAACGAGACCAATTTGACAAAGAAAGAAATTGGTCGAGTTTAATTGCCTTTAGCAACCATTGCGAATAAAAAAATCAAAATCTTGCCAGACAAAAGTTGAGCGTGAATGATCTTTGGTTGGAGAATGAATTATAACATTGACATTTGTCAAAATGATATTTAATGTATTTTTAAAGTTGTCATGGTAAAAACTATGACGTAGCGGCAAGAAAAGCACCATGAATCTTTT
>JAFFZR010028518.1:0-12013 GCA_018397195.1 Lethrus apterus | reverse complement strand
TTGTATAATTGTATGGAAGTTGGGGAAGGCCATTTCCAACAACTTCTCAAATAAATCTTGACTGTTTTTCTAACTAAATTGCCCTTTCTGTTTTGTACCATAGTTATCTTGAAAAGCTAATTTCTAGAAAACGAATCGATGGATTTAAAAAATTTGTACACCGTTGAAATGCAAATTATGTAAGCTCTTAAATGAGATATCACTCATCCCCTAGTGTAATTTAAGAATTTTAGGGTTGACACCCCTGCGGCTAGGGGGTTGAAGATATGGCGATCATTTCTTCGCCAAAAGTTGTCCCCCATCGATCTAAAGTTTACGTGTTTCAGCAATTTTAAGAAAAAAAATTAGTTTCTTAGATATTGAGGGTGTTTCGTTTTCCCGGGGACACCTGTATAACATATGATAATAGACATGCGATTTCTGAAACTTGCTTGATACAATTCAACTATGGCCTTGACGCGCCAGCTCTCATGATTTCGACCATACTAATAATGATAGCTTATAAATTTTAGGTAAATGCTATTTAAAATGCCAGCTTAAATATGTGATTTGTACGTTAGAATTCTTTGTGGTGAAAACAGACTTACAACCAATTTTGGGATTAGAGACCAGTCAATTGTTAAATTTAGTAGCGAGAATTGACGTAATTGAAATTAGTGAAGAATTATTTAGTAGAACTGGCTATTCAACTCAACCTTACCATATTGAACTAATGAAAAATGAGAAACCTATTGTGCATCCACCGAGGAAAGTTCCTTTACCTTTACATGATAAATTATTGATAAATTATAAAATACTGGGATCATTAAAAAAGTCCCACTGATTGGGTTAACAACATTGTTATAGTTCTTTTATTTTATTCTCGTTTTTATAGAAATGACTGTAAGAAAATCTATATGTCGTCAATGTTCGTTAATCAGTAGATAGATAATATTCATAATCATCAGTAAAATTAAATAAATTTCATTATCAGTATTAAATCTTAATATTATTAGGTTTTTAATAAACCGTTCAATAGAAATTGAAATTATGATAAAGGAAGTATCATGTTTGTGATAATTCTAGGAAAAAATGCCTAATATACAAATAAATATTTTTATTTTCAATCATATAACGACAGATTGGCGATAAACCTGCATTTCAGATGTTATTATTTGCAGCATTTTTAATATTACATTTCTTCTTTAACGAAGATATTAAAACTGAAAACACCGTATGCTAAAACTATCGATACCATTTCAACATATACATAAATTCAGATTTTTAAATCTAGATTATGAACGTCATTGAAGACATATTTTTTGATAAATGGTTTTTGTCCCAATGTATCAACCAGTATGGACGCTGTCATATGTATAATTAGGTATATACATAAACAAAAGTAAAGAACAGCTCCAACGTAAACTCCAGCAAGTGCAGGTGCGCTCAATTCCAAGTCTTCCAACGTACTATAAACGAAATATATGTTGATAGCAATTACACCAACAGCCAGTACGATGGAAACGATCTTGATGATTCTGAAATTGAAAGATATGAAATACGTTCGAATTATTAAGGAATAAGTAACTTACATTCCATTTACAAATTGACCCATAATTTTGATGTTGCTTGTAAACGCAATTGTAGGTATAATGGCGAATGGCAACTGTAAACTCATAACTGCGTTTAGTATATCATTTAAGTTTGTCAATTGATCGATATTGCTGAAAAATGCAGTACAGAATGTAGGTATGATTGCAATAGTTCTTGTAAACAGGACTCTTTTCCAACGAGCCCATCTGAGATTTAGGAATCCTTCCATTGCAAACTGTCCAGCATACGTTCCGGTCATCGTAGAACTTTGACCTGCAGCGAGGATTCCCACGCCCCAAATATACAAAGCGGTTGCCCCAAACATACAACCTAGGAATATTCCACCTTTATAGATATCAGCTGATACATATTCATCGTCGTTCTACGAACAAAGAGAAATTAACTGTTGCGTTTTTTAATGAATTCTTAAATAAGTTTTTACAGTTTTATTCAGGCAGATATGGTATTAGCCAAGAAAGATAAAAATTGATATTATATTACATTAATCATTAGTAATATTTTTGAGTGGCAACATGTGGAATGCCATTACTTATTTAATATTTGGAATTGGTTTTCATAATGAAATTAGCATATATTTTAACATTGTTAAGAAAGTTAATAATTCTTCTAAACAAAAAAAAAAAAGCAATTGGAAAATACCAGAAAATAATATACTTTAAAACTATGTATACAAATATTTGGATATGGGTGGACAGGTATCGGAAGGCAGGGTGGTCGACGTTGGAGAGAAAGTTGCTAATGAAGGAGGGGAAGTCCAAGCAGGCAAAGGGGGCCCGAGATACTTAGGGGGGGGAAGAAAGGGCAAATCAATATTGGATGGACGAGGCATACCGCAGCTGTCGTTTCTGTGGAGTTGGACTGGACGAATGGGGGCATTGGTGGAACGAGTGTGTGGGTTGTGAAGAACCGGAGGTTGGTTGAAGAGGGGAAAGGAACTGGAGGCTGGTCATGGATGAATGTGGTGCTGGTCTGGAGGTATTAAGTTGGACAAAGAATAAACTAGGGGGGGGGGTATTACATAAGAGTATTGTATTAGGTTAACATGCCAATAAAGTTTTTTTTATGGATAAGGCACAAGATCAGGGCCTGTGAAGAAAAGAGAAGCCAATTAGATATTGTGAAATAATAGATAAATAAGTAATAATTTGTCATTTAAATAATCCATCAGAAAATTTGCCAGAAGTCACGAACAACGACTTCTATATTATGTAAATGTATAGGCCACCCATCTCCTCGTTAATGCATAGCTGATAAGAAGACTTAAGAGGACCAAGCCTTTTGAGTTAGTAGTGTATTAGTAAAGCAGAGTATAGTGCGGCTTATTTAGTAAACGAACCTAATTGTTGTGTATTAGTTTACTAGAACATAGGGATTATTGGTGAATAAGACTTAGTTTTAAGGAACACTTTTTTTTAGATAATTTAACTAAATTACTCATTGATCTTATTGAGATCAGATTGTAATTTTATAAAACATCCTATCGTAATGGCGCTTGTAATAAAAAAAAAAATTAAGTAATGTGTATATTCGAAAGAAGCAGATGCAATAGAAGGAAAGCTTTTTTTTAGATAATTTAACTAAATTACTCATTGATCTTATTGAGATCAGATTGTAATTTTATAAAACATCCTATCGTAATGGCGCTTGTAATAAAAAAAAAAAATTAAGTAATGTGTATATTCGAAAGAAGCAGATGCAATAGAAGGAAAGCTTTTTGTTTTTTTTTTATATATAAATTTCAAGAGGAAGCAAATGAAATATAAAATGTATGAAAGATAGTGGATTTGTTAAGCATGTGAACTGTATATATATTCAAAATCTTAGGATTTTTTCATATAAGAATCGAATAAAATAAATGAAGTAGAAGGAGAAATTATGGCGGCAACATACTGTATTTTAAGTCTGATGAATTAAGAAAAAGAATATGAGAGAAAATATTGTAATTTTTTATTCTTCTGCCACCTCAATAGGCCGAACCCAATTACAGAATGTGGTCTTTGGGTTGCGGCCACGACCGATTTACAGTTGTTAGAAACCTATTCCAGCATATGCTGCAAGGATTAGGGAAACCTAATCAGAATTAGAAACATTGTAAACTCATCTCTGAAATGAAATTCCAATGTCTGTGAGTGAGATTTAAATTTTAGACCTTGAGATTACTGATCTATTGACTAAGCCACTAGACCAATCATCCCATAATATAATAAGAGTGGGGGTATATATTTCACGTAGATGAAAAGCGAAGAAAACAAAAGAAGGAAGATGGAAAGCATCAAAATAAAAAAGCTTTTGATGTAAAGAAAAATGAACATATAGGAACAAACTAGAGCAATCAAAAAAAAAGGAGAACAGAGAAAATAGAAAACATTGATGAAACTATAAGTGAGATGGGATTGCGGCGCCCCTGTAAGTAAGATGAAGGGAAGAAAAACAAACCAATAGCGAGGAGCAGAGAAGACGTACTACGCAAAATAGGAGTAAGAAACTTATTATTATTAATTATTATTTAAGTTATTTAGAAGGCAATAGAAAACACAGAAAACCAAAGAAAAATTTTTCAAATAAATTGCACATTTTTAACAATTACTTAAAAAAATAGTTGCACAGTGGATTTATTCAAACACTAAAATTAAATAGAGCAGGACGGAAGGACGTCTTCTAACTTACACGACAAGAAGAGCTTCTTACTCTGAACTACTCCGTGTAGAAAGTGTAATAAACGAACCTATTGTCTTACTTATCGACTTGAGCCTCGCTTCAAAGTCACTTTAAATAGCATTGATAAATACGGAATAGTGTTTGTATAAACTATCAAAGATGTATTGACTTTATTGAAAAAATTTTACTTAAAAAAAATCTTTTTTTAAAAATCATATAAATAAATCAGTCCGAAAGTTCAATAATTATAACACGTGAGAGATAATGTAGCTAAAATTTATTAAATACTGAATAAAGTATATTATGTACTTACTGGAAAAACATCTATAGCGTCTATGTCATTTGCTGCACATTGCTCCAACTGTAAATTATATTTTCTATAATAGTAACAAAATTATATAACCGTTACCAACCAGTTCATTATTAGTAGTGTGATGTAAACCATACGCAAATACGGCCACAACAAATACGTTGATGATAAAACTGCACAACAAAGCGATGCTACTTTCAATTAAGTAGTAGAAATTGGCCTCTTTGATTTTTTCTGGCTTCTTCCTGTCGATATCTCTCGATTTAACGAGGGCTGAGTGCAAATATAAATTATGTGGCATAATTACAGCACCAACGATACCAACTGCTTGTAATAGTGCACCGGAATCGCAATCTTTGCACCAAGGTGTGAACATTCCCGCCATGACGGAACCTTGATCTGGAGCTGCTACGATATATTCATATCCAAACGTTACGCTCATTACAACAATCAAAACTCCAAAGAGGAGTTCTAGTTTTCGCAGACCGTATTTATCCAAGAATAAAAAGGTGAAAGTATCTATGATTGTTATTAAACATCCCGCCCATAGTGGTATCCTATAATGGTATGGTATAATTAATTAGAACAAAAATTGGACAATAACTTACACTTTGTTTGATAAAAGATAGATTGCAATTCCTGTGCCAATTACTTCTTGCATGTCAGATCCTATTACTGCAATTTCTATCATAACCCATACAACCAATCTAGGAAATGTTTTGTATTGGCGATAGCACATTTCTGCTAAATGGAGACCTGTTGTCACTCCTTAAAATAATGACGAATTTAAGTTTAATTTTATTAGCAAAAAAAGTAGAGTCCATTTATAAAATGATTCCCTGATACTATGAGAATTTATTGCAAATTTTCTAATTATAGAAAATAAAATAGAAATACCTAATTTTGTTGCTAAAGTTTGTGCAACTAAGCCTAATGCAGTAGCAGTCAATAAAACCCATAATAATTTATATCCGGCTACTGTTCCTGACTGAAGATCACTTTCAATGTTACCAGGATCCAAATATGCTATGGACATGAGAAATCCCGGACCAGTAAAGGCCCATAATTTTCGAAAACTGAAACCTTTCTGCAACGAAATTTGTTATTAAAAAAGCAAACATTACTTCTTGTTACTTACGGTTTCGTCTTCAGGAATTTTCACCCTTTCATTTGAAAAATACGTTTCGAATTCTTCCTCCTCGGATTTTTTAACGGTGTTATTTTTAGTTTCAATAACAGTCATTTTTTACTCTCGGGAAAGAAGTTCTAACACTTATATTTTATAGGCATCCCCACCAAAAACTGAGCTTATCGCAATCATATTTATGCAGTTTTTAAAGATTTCTAGTGATAGAGTAAATGTACCATCGTTATCATGTGTGGTATTAATTAACTTATTTTCATTTGTAATATTTTTTTTATGTGCTTGTTTATTGTCGTAGATGTCTTTGTACATTTGATAGAGACATCGTGATTATATGGTAACAGAGGCACGTTTTCAGATAATGATCTTATATTCATCACGTATAAGCATTAGATAAAGATTATTACACATAGAAGTACATGATCGATTTAATCAATTTCCTTCTTTATATACAGGCTCATTCTGAAATAAGTCCCACTCTTTTAACAGGTAATAGCTGACCTTAGCCCAACCCCAAATATACAAAAATGACGGTCCTATGTTGAAGAGTCCTATTTCAGAATCAGCCTGTATATACAGGGTGAGTCACCACCGACGGGACGGAGTTTTACGGTGAAACGGCATATATTCTGTAACTTCTGTTGCAGGTGGATTATGTAAGTCAATAGGGGCTACATTTTAAAAATATTTTCAAATATACAGGGCGCTACAAAAAAGTTATACTTTTTCTTACGGAACAGCCTGTATTTCAACACATTTTTTAATTGCACGTAAAAAATAAACCAGACTTTAATAAGGGTTCCCTATACCTAAATACTAAGTGTTCTGATTTATTTAGATTTTTCTTAAAATATAAGATTTTAGAAAAAAAATATTATCCCCAAACGAAATTAATTATGACAAATTGACTTTTAGGCCTAGATGATAAACCAGTCTCTTAATTTAGTTAGTAATGTACTACTACAACTTTCTCTACAGGCTGTTCAGAATTTACAGTACCATTATTAGCAAATTCAAACTGTAATATCTAGCTTATTTTAAATGGAACATCCTGTATTTTATAAGTTTATCGTGTAGCAAATTTAATTGACTTTCAAACTGTATGAGGTTTCCCTATACCTAAATCTTTAAGTTTTGAAGTTATTTAGGTATTTTGGGAGCACCATCTAACTGCAACCACATTTTTCGTCTAATATTTAAAGGAATATTTCCTAAAAGTGACCATATAACTTTTTTGGAGCGCTTTTTTGAAAATATTTTTAAAATTAACCTACATAATCCACCTGCAACAGAAGTTGGAGAATATATGCCATTTCGCCTTAAAACTCCGTCCCGTCGGTGGTGACTCACCCTGTATATTTTTTATCGTTGTAGTTTAACACAAAAAATACCAATTTCTATACGTGAACTCCACTAAAGCAGTGCTAATTCTGTTCACGAAGGGAAGAAACATGGAAACTATGTACTTAACTAAGCTAAAAGGAACTCAAGTTAGAACTAAATTGTAAATTGTTAAACTGTGCATTAATTTTAACGCCTTAATGTTTTAGCTAAAAGTAACTCAAGCTAAATTGTAAATTTATAAACTGTACAGTAATTTTAACGCCTTAAGGTTTATATCAGTTTTAAAGTTGTATTATGTTTCGATTTCGATAAATGATAAGTAATTATTGATTTCAATATTTTGTGACTTTTGCTTTCATCTGGGATTTTACTTGTATTCTTCTTCTCAAAAAATGAAGAATGCGAGGATTTTTTTTTATAAATTTTATAATAACTAGAAAAAGTCAATTATTTTTTAACGAAAAAGGAGTACAGATGGATGGAAAAAGGTTGTTCTATGGGTTGGGTTGGCTTCGTAAATTGAAATTACTGAAATTCAAAAAATCAATTTTTAAAATTTATACTTAATATAGGTTAGATTCGCCCATAATTGAAATTATTGAAATTCAAAAGGTCAGTTTTTCAGTTTTTAAAAATTTATAATTTATGGTTCGGTTCGCTCCGCAATTGGAATTCAAAAGTTAAAAAATAGTGTACTAATGGAGTAAAAAGGAGTACAAAAGAAAATACAAAATTCAAATAACCCATAAGAACAATTGCCGCCCCAATAGGCTGGCGCCCCTGGGCTACAGCCCATTTAGCCCTGGTTAGGATGGCCCTGCATATACAACAACGGGCCTTCTAATGATGCAGCGTTTTTTAAATGCATTATATTATGCTTTAATACACCTGTGCACGCTGCAATAAATTTGTTGAGCGCTGTTTTATCTTTATGAAAAATTTGGCGAAGTTTTCCTTCTTGAGTTAAATTGATATCCTTAATTTTCCAATGTTCTATTTACAAAATGTAATAAATGCTCATGCTTATAGGGCCCTAGTACGTTTTATTTCTTTTAATAAACAATCTATAATTCAGGTCTATGATCGAAGACAATTGAAGTAACATAAATTACTGCAAAAGACGCATATTGGAGAAATGTTTTATGGTGAAAAAACAAAACGTATATTCAATATTAAATCAGGTGTGTTTCAAATTTGTCCTGTACGAAAGTATCATAATTTAGTTTATTTAGTTAGAAAAATTAAATTAAATAGAAAATTATTAATAAACTGTTCTTAGTAATCAGCATTATCACTACGAGACACTACAATCAAATTAATCTTCAGGTAGGACATTTCGCATATCACATACGATACTATAATATGTTCGTAAATTCGGAGGAGTAAATACATAAGCCAGAATTGCACTGAACAATTTTCGAACTCACCGTTAGTTGGCCAACACTGATCGTATTATTTAGACGTCCGATTCTACTTTTGTTCGGTTATTGTTAAATGCGATTTCGTGCAGTTTGTTAGATTTTGTGTATTTCTCTTATCTTTCATTATAAAAATAATAATAATAATAAAACACACACTTTTAAACATCACTTTTAAAGGAGAAAAATGTAATAAATTTTTAAACATATTTTTTTGTTTTTTAATAACTATTTACTACTATTTACCAATCAAATAATTTGGATAAACTAAAATCTTGTTTAAACTAAGTTTATTGATAAATGCCCCAAACGGGGGCGTTTCCTTGGCGGTGAAACTACAGTACTTGTCCCCGGATTCGAATTCATTCAAATTGAAGTGATGAATTCACCTTGCTGCACTTCACTTCTAAAAAGAACTGTTTTTTATGTTGTTAATAAACAATAAATGACTTTTTAAATACTATAAAATCGAGACATAAATACCGGAAATCTGGTTGTGAATACGGCAATTTACGCTGTGTAAACGTGTCTTGCTACTAACCAATCAGTGAGCGAATGTTTTAAGTGAGAATTTTAATTGACTCCTCCGAATTTACGAACGTAGTATAATGTAGTGTAGAATTAATTCTACATTTCAAACTTAATAAAATAATTTTATATATATTTTTATAAATTTGGCAGTATGTATTCCTTTCATCTTTATTTCTAAACAGTTTTGGTATTTTCAACATTTTTTAATAGAATGAAAATTACAATAAAATACACTCAAACTTTTTAATTTGCTAAAAAAAATTGAATATAAAATAAATAAAGTTTTTATGGTAGTATTATTCAGTACTATTTGTGATTCCAATCACTTATATAATGGTCTAATTCTGTGTCATGATATGAATCAATTGCTTCATGCTCATGATCAGGTGGATGTTCTTCATCAACTTCATGTGCGTCGTCAGGGACATTTGCTTCATTATCTTTCTTATCATCTTCCGCATTATGCTGATGGTCATGGTCTGTAAAGATACTTTTTCTATAAATGTTGTTTACATTACGGTTCCAGTGGAATTTCATACACAAACACATACTATTATGAAAACAATTGAAAAATTAAAATAAATTAATCAAAAAAAAAATATTCCCTACTTTTAAAATAAATTATATGAACATCAAACCTTTGTCGTCTTCATGAGTTTTAGCATCAATAGGAATTGGTTCGAATTGTTCGTCATCGTGTTCAAAATGCTCATGGTCATGGTCAAAGTAATCATCCGCATGGCTATGAAAATAACTTTCGTGTACCGCTTCCTCATGTCCATGATGACCACTTGGAGACAAGAAAATATGTTTTATAATGCACAAATAACATGAACGAAAATGACAAAATTGATGCTGATATTTTCATTATGTTTGTAGATTTGTACAAATTACGAGTTAAAAAATATGTATTTAATATGATTGTTACATTTTAATTAAAAAAATTTTTACTAATTATATCGGTGTTTGAAGTAAGAATAATTTTATCAAATTAGCAAAAAATATAAAATTTTTGACAATTTGTTTATGCTCTTAATTTTTTTATTAAGTTTTTCGAACTAAAACATTTTTTCTTTAATTTATGAAATAATTACGTGTGCACATGTGTTTAATGTTTAATTATAAGTTTTAATAGCGTTTTGTCGTATTTGACGATACTGTCATCACAATAGTAACAGAATTGACTTACAAATGATTCTTTGATAAAGTATATAATATTGCTATAAAATGGCCTGTTCTTACCTCTGACTGACCCTGTTTACCATAAATTTATAATTCTATAAATAAGGGAAGTTGTCTAATCTCTAATGAAACAACATAAAAGATGAATTATTTTAATCAATAACACTGTTTATGTCTTTACAGAATTTATATTTACAGCTTATTTAATAACAAATAATGATGATCTTGTGAGGATATAGATGCATATGTAAATACATACTTACTCATCTAAATTTTCTAAATAGTGTAATAAGTGTTCAACTTCTTCAGGTGAAAATTTATCTGCAAAATAAATCATAAACAGAATTAACAATTTTAATTAATTTTAATAAATTCGTGGGAATTTTTATGACCCTATAGATAAAGGTCTCTATGAAAGCAGTATCAATATTTAGTTAAGAGATATAATGAACGGTAAAGTACAAATTTTACAACTGATCTAGACAGACTTAATAAGTATCGTTTGTAATATTTACTTATCTGTTTCTTAATATAACAAATAAATAAATATGATCTATGCGTCTAGAAAAGGGTCAATGATTTATTGTGTATTTATCGTGATTGTTTTCAATCAAATTTATCAGGATACGTTGATTAAAAAAATATCTCATTTGTGAAATTAATCACTGTGCATTTTACTGGTGCAAGATACATACGTGCAAACTAAATATAAAAGTGCAAGATATAAACGTGCAAACAACTTTCATTACCGTTACATTTTCTGTTTGCCGTTGTTAATTGATCTGTGATTGGCTTTTCCGTATGACGAATGAGACTGGAAACCATATTTATCGCTGTCTTTTTTATGATAACTGTCAAAATGTTTGTAACCTTCACTGCCTTCATCGTCGGTCATTTTATGATATCCCTTTTCGAAATTTTTGGCCTTTTTATCGTCATACTTACTTAAATTAGATACTTTTTTTTCTAAAAATATTTTCAATCAGTGCTATTGTGTGTCGGAATCAAATATCAAAATATTACTAGTGGATATAATCGAAAGTTACTAAAAAAAAGCTGAATGTGTATCAACATTTATTGGGAAAGTAAAAAAAGACAATGCTGTGAAGTCTGTCAAATTGCTTCCGGTTCTGCCTGTTTGTGTTCGTAACATATTATTATTATATAATTATTATAGCATAATATATTGATATATTATATATCTTTCTTATTGTTTTCTCATTTTTGTCCTCTCTTTATGCCCTCAGTTTTAAAAAAAAATTCAGGCTGAGAGGGAGTTTTGGTTGCGGCCGTAATCTTCTTACAGATTATACAGGCTGTCCCAGGACGTTTACAACAGCCGATATCTCAGAGACGGTAGGTCTGATTTATTTCAAATTCAGGATATCTGTTTGAGCCTTAGGGAAGATCATTTCTATAATATTAAACCTTCATTCCCAATTTCCACTTCTCAGCAACAAATATTGAATAACGAAACTAAAATGGAATACCCAGTATATTGTTTCATTTTTCGAAAATACACATTAAAACAAATTCAGTAGTACAATTTTGACAACAATTTAGTTAGTAAAAGGCAGATATAGACACTTAATAATATTCGAAAAGACGCCCGTGGAATCAGTTATGTATGTTGCCAGAAATTGATCGTTACCACAGTTTTTCATATTTATATCATATAAAGATCAAAAACTATGGCAACGATTAATTTCTGTCAACATTCATAACTGATTCCACGGGCGTCTTTTCGAATATTTTTAAGTGTCTATATCTGCCTTTTTCTAACCAAATTGTTGTCAAAATTGTACCACTGAATTTGTTTTAATGTGTATTTTC
>JAFFZR010028517.1:0-12018 GCA_018397195.1 Lethrus apterus | reverse complement strand
ATTAATAATAAAGTAAATACAAAATTCAATCCTCCGATGAGCGTTATTTTCATAAAGAGTATATACTTTTTGTGGTTTTTATGGAAAAAATTGTATTTCCTTAGAATATGGTGAATTGTTCGTGATCAGGTTCGGCACAACTCGTGCAATTCTTACGTTCTAATTAGAAGACGAATTTATGCCGCATTGCATATTGGTAATATTGGTATTATTACCAAAAACTTAAACTGTTTTGACAAATTGCGTGACTGACAAACATTTAAATCTTATTTAGTTATTACAAACATTTAGAATATACTTTTCCTATCGTTTTCTTTGATCACTTGATTTAAACAAAATTTACATGAATTCCTTAATTTCTAGACTTTTGTTTAACGTATGGGTATGGTTGCTTAAATTTTTATATTCAGAAAAAAAATCTCTATAAGAATGCATAAAAAAATATACAGGGTGTCCCCGGGAAAACGAAACACCCTCGATATCTAAGAAACTAATTTTTTTTCTTAAAATCGCTGAAACACGTAAACTTTAGATCGATGGGGGACAACTTTTGGAGAAGAAATGATCGCCATATCTTCAACCCCCTAGCCGCAGGGGTGTCAACCCTAAAATTCTTAAATTACACTAGGGGTTGAGTGATATCTCATTTAAAAGCTTACATAATTTGCATTACAACGGTGTAAAAATTTTTGAAATCCATCTATTCGTTTTCGAGAAATTATCTTTTCAAGATAACTATGGTACAAAACAGAAAGGGCAAATTTAGTTAGAAAAACAGTCAAGATTTATTTGAGAAGTTGTTGGAAATGGCCTTCCCCAACTTCCATACAATTATACAACCGTTGCTCAAACCCACGACGTCTTTAAAAAATTTACGAGATAAAATGTACAATTCTATCTCTTGCCTGCCGTGCAGTCTCCTGTACGTTGTGGGTTTGAGCAACGTTTGTATAATTGTATGGAAGTTGGGGAAGGCCATTTCCAACAACTTCTCAAATAAATCTTGACTGTTTTTCTAACTAAATTGCCCTTTCTGTTTTGTACCATAGTTATCTTGAAAAGCTAATTTCTCGAAAACGAATCGATGGATTTCAAAAATTTTTACACCGTTGAAATGCAAATTGTGTAAGCTCTTAAATGAGATATCACTCATCCCCTAGTGTAATTTAAGAATTTTAGGGTTGACACCCCTGCGGCTAGGGGGTTGAAGATAAGGCGATAATTTCTTCGACAAAATTTGTCCCCCATCGATCTAAAGTTTACGTGTTTCAGCGATTTTAAGAAAAAAAATTAGTTTCTTAGATATTGAGGGTGTTTCGTTTTCCCGGGGACATCCTGTATACTATACTCCTGTGGATTTTAAACTAAAAAGAATTAATTTCTCAGATATGTTTTATTGGAATTTTTACGCAATTAACTGACTGCTTCATAAATAATTTAAAGCAACCGAAATAAATTCATAAGGCATAATGTTATAATTTACAATAATAAGAAATGAAGGTAATAAATGAATAAAAAAAATAGTTTTCTACACCTTTATGCACTTGCATATACTATTTGTCAGATTATTCAGAAAATTAAAAAATTCTTATACGTTGATTTAAAGAATGGAACACATAAATAACACAAAAATAAATCCTTCCATCTCGTCTATGTGTTCCGGTGTATATATTATAAAATAAAAAAATGTGTAGTTCGTTTTTTACCTACACAAATATACTGCCGTAGAAAATGTGTAATCCCTTTATTGAAAGCGAAACTGATAGGATTAGACAAAATCCAATTTCGTTAGAAGTATGTACAAGGGTTTTATCGCTCGTCTAGTTTTATTATGTTCCAGAAAATGACTGAAAAATTTCGTAATGGCGGTTATACTAAATGGGGTGCTACTCCGCGTTCGCGGTCGTGATTGATAATGGAAATGTGAAAATTAGATCGTGACGATGGTAAATTTAGAAATCCATTTAAAAATAGATTATAAAGTTTTGCGATCGCCATTTCGTTAACGGTAACCTTTTTCTTAGTTCACTGCTAATTCAGGATGTAGAGCGAGAGGTTCCGGTTTATGTTTAATGCAGGGTTAGAAGATTGTCTGGCATTTTAATTTTACTCGTGGCATTAGCTATAATGTCAACAGGCTTTGCGAGGTGCGACCTTATCTCAAACTAAATTTAACAAACACTGTCATTTTCTAATAATTTCATTTTGTTTATATCCTCAAAGTATGTTTTAAATGAAAGTAAGTAACAAAAATAAACATTTTTTTTGTGTAATCCAAAACATCTTGTTTGATGAGCTTATTGAAATCTAATCTATTGGATTTGGTTAACTGGATCGCGCAACTTGGGTGTACCGTGAAAGTATGGCCTCTAGCGGTGCCCGATCAAGAAGCGGCCCCAATTCGCACCACAAACACCATCATCCGAGGGTCGAAGGGGAGTCCGGCAAAATGGGATTGGGCAGTTAATTATGCGGATGTCGAATTGGAAAGCGTCAGCCGTGTAGGGTCAAACTCCATATAACGAGAATTGGATACGGTGATTATACCACGCGTTTCATACGCGAATTGATTAGTTAGGGATATTTGATTAAATTCAAAATTCAGAGCTGCCAATTATTTTCATAATATAACATCACTTATTTAAATTCGGTTTATATTCTGGGATACAGTTACTTATGAAATGATTAAAATGAAGACACAGCAAACATTAAACATGCGATTATCCAATTAAAATAATTCAGATGTCGTAACAGTCCCTGACTGTAGCAGTAATTGATTTGAATCAATGATATGAGAATGCTTTTCTTTACTGCGGTGGCCAAAAAGAAATTGCGCAGTACTTACAAATAAATAAAATTTTAACGAATATCCAAATTTAAAATTATACAGGTGTCACATTAGTGCGATATTCTTCGATATCTCCGTTTTTATGCAAAATACAAAACCTATTTTAAGACAAGTTTTTTGAATTTATGGTCTTCACCACCTAAAATTATTTTCAATTATACTGAGTGTTTCGTTTGTGCGCAACCACGAACAACTTTAAAATTTTAAATGGAACAACCTATATATATATTATTACATTTTTAAATTTCCTGGGTAATTCTAATATAAGTTTGTATAAGATAATATTTGTTTATTTTAATTAATTTTGACAGCTGACGGTCTTCGGCAAAACGCCTATAGTTCAATAACGAAATACAGCAGGATCATGAAATTTTATGCAACGCTAGAGGGATCTTTAGTGATAATAGTAAAAGCATTAGAAATTCGATATGTAACATAACATACTTAATAAATCTTCTTCTTTTTGAAAAAATTGAAATGCGGAAAACTTTTTTTAACGGAAGCGCTATATTTTTATGTATTATTCGAAAGCAAAATTTAATTGTCTATTAATTTGAATAAGCAACATATTGCTGTGTTATTTCCCCACCCCAATAGAATAAATTACATTAATTTGTTAATAAAAATAAAAATAATTTCAATTATTTTAGTTCTAAGTGAACAAAAACACACATTATACTTAGGATTAATTTTATTACATTACATTATATTGTTAATTAGTGACTACATATATAGTAAATCAGTAGCATTACTAATTTATAATTATTATAAGGATTTAATTGAAGATCATCAATCAATTAAATAAACTCAAGATAGTGTACTCCGAGGAATTGCTTCGAATGTTATGTCAATCTGCAATCAGAAATATTATCATGTATGGTTGGTGGCATAAGTTATGTCTACACACTCTATAGTGATTAAGGGCTATATTTAGCTACGAAATCATAGTTAATTATTTAATCACTTGGAGTGTGCAAACTTTAAGTTTTTGGAAGGGTTGTTACCTATAAAAGGAGGTGCAGCTCAATTAAGCAGTCAGTCGTTGATGGCTCATCGGTCCAGGAAGCAAGAAGAAAAAGAAGCCAAGGAAGGAAGAAGAAGCCAGCCCAGGAAGGAAACGACAGTTTAGTCGACATCAGTGAACTTCAACCACTACAAGAACTTCAGGACCTACAAGCTCTTCAAGATCTCCAGAGAGAAGAAAAAGAAGAAGTAGTAAGAAACGAAGCTAGAATAGAACTTCCGAAGAAATCGTGTTTCGGAGAAAAAAACTCTTCGAACAGTACTTCGGAGATTCGGTGTATTCTTATAGTGTACGATAAAATTTAACCTGACCAGACGTGAGGGGCGAGTCGATTTTAATTTTTTATTCAGTGATCACTCAATGGTTCCATGTGTGATTCGGACAAGGTTAGGTTATGTTTTTTTTTTTATATATATATAAAATATAACCAATCTTAACTATCAGACAATTGGTTAATCAACAATTATTCAATTCATCACTTACAATAATGAATGCATGCATTTGTTAATGACAAATAAATATAGAAACTCACGTTGTTTTGTCATGTCCATCAAACGTTCACTTGACGTTCACAATATTTTAAAGTTAGGTCAAGTAGAAATCGCATCCAAGTCGAACAGCATTGAACTATAACCAAACATTATATTAACTGACGCATGCAAAAGTGTAAGTTTGTAAACATAACCATACTCACCTGTGATTAATATTTTGTCGTCCATAATTAAAAATAAACTGTCGATCGATTTTGTATAGATTTTTGACACGATGATGGGTCGGACATTTTGGAGTGTAAAAATTGTAGAGCGTTGTTAATACCAACGGTAAATAATCAAAAACACCAACAATTTAAATTAATTATTTATGAGCTAAGGCGTTCGCTCTATAGGTAATTAGTTTGTAGGTTAGTTTGTAAGACATTGTTGGGAATTTATTTTGTTTGTAAATATATTTATTTTATTTGAAATATATTTATAAATACAATTGTCCTTATTTTTATTTCGAAATACTCTGTGTAAGTCTTATTCCAAAATTGTTAAAAGAAAAATGTGCAGTGGTAATTAAATGTTTTGGAAGAATTCAAACTTAAATTAAATTATGAATTAGTTTAATAAATATCACGGCAATATGTAATTAAAATTAATAATTTTCGAGATATTGATGTATTTTTTAATTTTCGTACATTGTCATCTGTCCTGAGTACCATAAAAGTAATTTTTAAATGTTTTTTGAAGATACCTGATTGTTATTTTAGCAATGTAAAATTAAAAAATTTTACACAACATAAATTTAATTGTTTTTAAAATGCTTAAATTAAAAAAAAAACACTGATTCCTGATTAATATCAGTGGTATTCAAAAAGTGGGCGTTAATTTTTAAAAATTTTAAACTGATGCAACTTTCTTCTTATTGATCTTAGGTCAAAAGTTTACTAAGAAAAAATATATATTTTGATCTTATATTACAATCCTTTCAATCTCGTCCATACGTTATGACTCACCCTGTATATGTAACCGGAATAATTAATAAAAACAAACAGACACTGTTTTTATCGATATAGATTTTCTAGGCAATCAAGATGATAAATCCGTCTACAAAAACTGTATCAATATTATTGTCAAAAAATTGTAATATAGGTAAATCATTATTATTATATAGTCTCTTAGGCTACTTTGATTTCCTTCTTTTAAAAAAGCTGATAAATCTTTAATAAATTGTGTTCCAAAACACAATAAGAAAACAGAAGAAAGAATTAAACTCAACTGCGCCTATAATGAAACCAAAGATTATGATAAAATTTATTCTGAGAGCCGAATTCATTAATATCTAAATTCTATTTTGGGTTAGAACATTGCAAGTTTGCAACGCTCCATCATATTCGACTAACATCTTTCAAATTTTGTATATAAAATGTTTGATGCGTATCAATTTAATGAGAATTTCTCAAGTCAAAATATTTCTCCTCTCCATACTCCATAAAATGTTACACATCGATTTAAAAGAACATTTTCGTTAAATTTAGGCGATTTGTATACAGATCAGAACGCGCGACAGGAGTGATGATAGTTTAAGTTGATGTCAGTTTGGTGCGGCGGCGTATATAATATGCGCGACGTACATACATAATATGGCTCATACGTACGAAGAGACTCAGCAGATTGCCAGGGCCAGTTTACTAGCTACTCGCCGGCAAAATTACTCACTACATGCTATCAAATTCTCCCAATGTAATCCACCAAGTTAACTTTACCCGGTAAATAAAGTAGAATACCCAGGCTACTTTTCTAGCTACTAGCCGGAGAGTAAAATATCAAACTCAAATATCAGAAAAGTAAATCCTTCATTTATTGAGGGTGTTACTTTCATTTTAACTTAAACAATAATACTTTAATATTAAAAAAATTAAAATTAAAACTCGTTTAGTTTCGAAATATTGTATTTGCTTTTGACAAAAATTGGTTTACTCTGTAATTGTATTACATAATTTTAAATTTAAATTGTAATTAAATTTAAAGACAAAATGATATTAATATATGCCTTTGAACACATCCCACTCTACAACAATTTTTGGTTTATTTAATAACGAATTAGGAACGGTTGCTATTATTTGCCAAGGAAACAAAGAAAACAATTTTTTCTTCTTTTTTTATCAAACCTGTAAGAATGAACATTTATTGTTTTATGAAAAAATAAATTGCAAATAAAATAACAATTTCAGTCTTCCCTACAGCCTTAAGCATTGAAGTTTACCGTTTTTTAATGTTTAATATTGTATAAACTTAATCTTAACATAAATAATTTACATTTACATTTATTTATTATTATTACATTTAGAAATATTGTCTAGAAAATAAAAATAAAATGTTTTAATATCGTAATGGATGAGTATATTCCTTCACGTTGTAATGGAACTTTGCAAATGATCTGAGCGATTTAACAACGGGAGTGGCGTAACATTTTCTGATAAATTTACTCTCCTCTTTACGACTTCGACGACCCCTTCCGTCGGCAACTGATGATGCAATGATGCGAATACCCTCAATTAAGCCGACTTGATTCCGAGGACTTCGCGAATCATTTATGCTTCGTGCCGTATAATCGAGGTCGCCCTTTTTCTTCGAATTTTGTTTTTTATTATCTCTGATTGGTAGAGAAGATTTATTTACAAAAAATATCAACGTATTTATTATTTTATGATAGAAGTGTTAGGTATATACATACAGAGTCATTCACGAAAGTGGTTCGTTAGAACTTTTGCCTGTTCCAGAAATATATCAACTCTAATAAATTGGAATTATAAGCTACACCAACTGATCTCTTATTCTAAATTATTGGCGCTCTCGTATCACGTCCGGTTGTACCGGATGTGCATACCAGCTTTGTTATTTTAAATGGAATGTTATATTTTTTCATCGTTTTTCAGATTCTACTCATAATTCTACACCAAAACTTATAAGGGTACCCTATACTAAAATCTAGCCGTTTTGGAGTTTTTTGTTGTTTTAAATAAATTTTATCAATTGCAGTAGTATATTGAAAATTCTGTATTTCCGGAAGTACTACACTTGAAATCTTAATTTTTGGCATTTTGCTAGTTGGGCAACGGAATGGTGATGTTAAAGTTACCAGGAATTATACAGGGCCGTTCAAAATTAGCGACAACTTCCAACAACTTCTAATCAGTAAAAATCAATTTTTTTTAAATCGAACCCCATGTATACTGCATTTTTAAATGCGCTTATTAATTCTACATCGATTGTTATAAGGCATACAACCCATTCTTTATAAAGACATAATGGCTGGTGTAGTAAATAATTACATAAATAACGATATTTTAAATTTATTGTAGAATTACTAAGTGCATTTAAAAATGCAGTAATATATAGGGGGTTTCATTTAAAAAAAAAGATTTGTACAGATTTGAAGTTGTTGGAAGTTGTCGCTAATTTTGAGCGGCCCTGTATACTTCCTGGTAACTTTAACATCACCATTCCGTTGCCCATGGTATCAACTAGCAAATTGCCAAAAATGAAGATTTCAAGTGCAGTACTTGAAATTCAGAATTTTCAATATACCACAGCAATTGGTAAAATTTATTTAAAACAATAAAAAACTCCAAAACGGCTAGATTTTAGTATAGGGTACCCTTATAAGTTTTGGTGTAGAATTGTGAGTAGAATCTGAAAAATAACAAAGTTGGTATGCACTTCCGGTACAACCGGAAATGATACGGGAGCGCCAATAATTTAGAATAAGAGATCAGTTGGTGTAGATTATAATTCCAAATTATTAGAGTTGATATATTTCTGGAACACGGAAAAGTTCTAACGAACCACTTTCGTGAATGAGCCTGTATATCACTATTCTTGTGCTATTTTGCATTAATTTAGTAAAAAGTCATCATCAGTAAACTTAATTTGACTTAATGTCAACTTTATATTTTCATGTCAGATTAATCTATTAGTTAAATTTAATGTAATTTAGGAACATCGTGATTCAGAAAAGCAATTTTATAAAGTAAAACTTAAAATATTTGAAGTTGGTAGTGGAGCTGGATATGAGATTGATCTTTATTGGATTCGAACATTGTTTTTCCGAACCCCAAGAGACCTAAAAATATGTGTGTTGTCAGACTGTGGCGCAGTTATATGCATGCTTTATTTAACCTAAGAAGAAAATATTACATCGCCGTGCATTTATGCGACACTGTTTGCGATTGGATTGATAATTCCATCAACATTTTCATATAATACCTATAATGGAGTACTAATTAATCTGTAATTAAAATAGGTTACTGCAAATAATTACCTGATAATTGCAGCAATTTCGTACATTTGATTGTGACTGTGAAATATACTGTTATTTTAGTACGTTATTTATGTGTTGTTTACTGTTATTTGTAGTGTATTGTCATTTAAATTAATGTATTTACACATTCATTACGGTAAATTGTCTATGTAAATATAAACACGTAAATAATATGCAAATTGAAAATTAAAATTAGAGATAATGCGCAAAAAAATCAAATGAATATTGTGTAAAATGTTAGTTTCGCATTAAATAATACTTCAATCCCCAAATCTGATGATCGAGAAATATTAAAAAAGACATTTATTTTGCATTAATTCCAAGAAAAAATATGCCATTTTCAAATTCTAAAAATAGCTTTAGTAATCTTTTTTGCTGATCGAGAAATATTAAAAAAGACATTTATTTGGCATTAATTCCAAGAAAAAATATGCCATTTTCAAATTCTAAAAATAGCTTTAGTAATCTTTTTTGCAGTAGGCTATTATTAGTAAAAACAATAATAATTTGACAACTTCGAGGAAAAATGAATAAAATGTAATATCGGGAGTTCTACAATTAATCACCCCATTTATTTTTATTATATTTTTTAAATAATTAAATATAAAAATAATTATAAATAGCAAATAGTAGTTTTATAATTTTAATATTTTCAATTTCGAAAAGTAACGTCTAATAAGTGTCGACCGTTGGAGTCCAGACAAATACGAACCCTTTCTAGATCATTTTCCATGACCCTCGCCAAGGTTTCTTGTGTTATTGCTGCTATTTCAGCTCGAATGATATCCTAGAGGTGTTGCAGAGTAGCTGCTTATTAATGTAAACTTCGGATTTCAAATAGCCCCACAGGTAAAAGTCAGGTGCAGTTTAATCCGGTGAACGAGCCGGCCAATTAAAATCACCATATTTTGATATTAAGCGGTTTGGAAAAATTTCCAAACAATTGCGCCACTTTGCTGAGGTGTGTATCGATTCATTTTAAAAAATTTTGAGGTAATTAACAATAATATGGATAAAATTTAAAAATAAAATTAAAGAAAATTAAAATATATCAAAAGCAAATGGGGTGATTAATTTTGGAACACCCATTATAATCGGGAAATAGGAAAATAAAGATAGAGTCAAAATGTAAAAATAAACTAGGTACCTATTATATATAATTTAAAAAAAAATTTTGTGTATCGGTAGCCCTGTATAGGTGGAAATAATTTTAGAGTATAAAGCTCTAAAAGCTAAAAAAACATGGCATGGGAGATATCGAAGGTAGATACCTAAATAACTCACGTTGTACATTCAGAAATATTTATTGGTTTATAAATGTATCTCCATTATCTTTGTTGTAGAATTTAATGAAATAAGTAAGATATGTTCAATAGGAAAGTGAGTCAAATCTTCCTCGCCTAAAGCAAACTCTTGGCAACTGTAAGAGCTATCATTCCCAAGTTTCTTTGACAATATAAGTATTTGATGATTTTTTTCTGATGAGTAAACGTCTGGATTCTGGATTTGTGGATTTCATGATTTGGAGGGTGTGTGGTCCGAAGGCCACACTTACACTCAGGGCTCTAAAGTGGGCCCATTTTACTATCCCTCCAAGGCGTCTCCCTACTCCCCATTAGTCCTCAAGCCAGCCGATAGTGTCAATCACCTTAAGAACCTTACTGGCTGAGGTGTCGCTTAACCTGGCTACACTCCAGAGGTCTCCCAGCATGGATCTTCTTATCGTTGCGAGCGCCGGGCCGTGATACAACACATGCTCCGGCGTTTCATCTTCTTCAAGACATCCATAGCAGATGGGATCGTTTACGACACCCAACGTATGTAGATGCTTATTCCGTTGACAGTGTCCTGTCCAAAGCCCTACCAGTCTTCTTAGCACGTCTTTTGCACGCTTCGGGCAAGGTTTCTGAACAGAGGCCCTTGCCTGTCTGCAAGAGTAAACGTCATTAAGCCAAGCAAATTTATTAAGTTTTGGGAACCCTATCCATTGCATCCGGAGAATATTCCAATGTCCGCATTCAATGAGAAACGACTTTAAATGTTTCAAATTTCTTGCAAATATATGTAACATTGTATTTCAGTATTCCATTAAAAGATGTCGTCGTTTAGAAAATATGTCCGTACTGCTAAACAATTGTGTAATAAAATAACATACATATCAGTGCAAAGCGAAGGCGGTCGAACATAGAGGGCAGCTGAGCTCGGCCCGGGGCTTGTCTTTTCCCGTCGAATGTCGGTAACTGCTTCCAAAGATATACGAAAAAATTAAATGTCACAATGGCGGGCGGCTTCGGCCTCTAGAACCGGGCCTGATACATATAATGTAAGTTTTATCTTTGAAATAAATAAATAGTATTGAAAGGTAATTTATTGGAGCAAATCACCAAAATCAGAAAGTTCTTTTTGATATGTTCTTAAAATTTGCCAATTTGCTTAAAGTAACTAGAAATGTTCGTATCAGAAAGCTCGTTGACTACCATTCATTCAGAATAAAAAGTGTGTTATATAAATTTAAAAAATATACATAATCACAAATACAATTTAACTAATAAACCGGTCTTTAAATTGTAAATGAACTCAAAATTCCATCCACAGCCACTATCTGAAATATGTCTGATCGCATAGTAGTACATAGGTTTAATCTTAAGGCTTAAAAAGTATTTCTGTACATGTCGAAAAGTCGGTTCTGCATTTATGTTATGAATATCGTAAATGTCGTTTATGCTTCCACGAGCACTTCATTTGAATTAAAATACGACAGCTCTTTGAAATATAATTTACTAACGTGCAGCATGCCATAGCCTTGTCCAGTCAGTTTTTACTCGGCAAACAATAGAAAATAATATAGAAATAGAAAATAATCGTATATTTCGAAAGTTGTAAAGCAGCATTGTCATAGAATTAATGTAAAATCCAAGGCTTTGTATATTAGAAAAAAATATAATTTTCATGAGGTGCCTAAGGAATTGAAACTCGTGTTATGCAACGTAATACCCAGAGAAATTAAAAATTATAGTCAAAAACTTGATTCATGTAAAAATATAGGAAATAAATCAATATCAAATATTTACGTAGTGACAATGTTATTATTAACGAATTTTACTATACAGATTTCAGATATATGCAGTATATCTTACTGAAATGTGATATTGTACAGGGTGGGCAAATTTCGATGTTTTAATAGGGAATCTCGATAACCATAAGAGATACAACAAAATTACCCTACCATCCTCGATCGCTTTTTTGGAGAAAAATTCAATGGTGAAAACCAAAGTTGGCTATCGTCTTTTGTTTTCGAGTTATGGGCAAAAATTCGATTTTTTCAATTTTCGTTTTATGG
>JAFFZR010028516.1:0-12025 GCA_018397195.1 Lethrus apterus | reverse complement strand
TATTAGTCGAAATTCAAAGTAATGAATGTAACATAAAATTAAATGAAGTAAATTTAAGAATATTTGAAAATAAGAATTCAAAAATAATTCTACCTAACTTACCTGAATTGAAAGAAAACATGAACATAAGCAAGGTGTATAGAAAAATAGAAGCAGGAAGCAACGATGAAGAAATCCAAGGAATGAAAGAAGATTTTCAAGATCTACATAAAGAAGTCGAAGATATCAATCAAGTCGAATTTCATTTATGACATTTTAATAATTATTATATTATGTTTTGTTGCTGTTTCATTAGCCTACAAATATGGTTTCCAAAGAAGGAAGAAGATGAAGCAGCCGGAAACAAAGTCCACATCCTCGTCTGGAGAAGCCAACGATGAGTCCTTCGTCTAAGGGTGGAGGAGTTAAGGGCGTAGAACTGCTGACCAAGCAGCAGAGATAAGATATTAATATATAAGCCGCGACCGCACCTATTTTAGTTCAGTTATAATAATAAATGCAATTCTTTATGTTATAATTGAAATAAAATATTATTACTTATATGTAATTAATAATTAATTAAATGTGTGTGTGTGTGTGTGTGTGTGTGAGAGAGAGAGAGAGAGAGAGAGAGAGAGAAATATACAGATAGATAGATAGATAGAACGAGGGAAATATGTTTGGAAATATCTATAGGTAGTCTAAAAAGTATTGAGCCTTTGGACGTCATAATTGAGAATACATACATACATATACATCGTTCGACGACTCTGCCGTTTTTCCGGCAGCACCATAATCCCGTTGCTATAGAACTTCTGTGGTTTCTTGTCAAGAAATTAAGACACGTGGTTTTCACAGGCCTATTTTGAACCTAACTTAATACCATTCAGGGAGTTCTGCAGAGACCGAAACAATGATAGTCTGGCGGTGCCAGGTCCGGGCTATACGGTGGATGCATTAAAACGTCCCAGCCAAGTTCTCTCAATTTCTGACGGGCCCTTAAAGATGTTTGCGATCTGGAGTTATCAGCGTGGTATACGACACCGTTTCTGTTGACAAGTTCCAGATATAGGCCTTTCCATTTCAGGATACGCCAAACACTTGTGATATAAGTAAAGATATGCCGATTTTTGTTCATGGCTTACTACGACTAACTTTTTTTTTTTCGATCAAACTGTATAACTAAACGGATTGGACTTACCACTTATATGGTTTTTACTCATGAAATTAAATCTACTTTATTTTCCCAAAGTTTAAATAAAACGATACGGGACACTTGTATACATATATTATGGATGTACGACTTTGAAATGTTTCAAAAAGCGGTTTAGGTTATCTGGTGTTTGAATATTTCTATGACAAACCTCGATGAAAGACTTTACTAGCATAACATCTGGAAATCCATTTTCTCTACACGGATAGAGATAGAATTTCCCACAACATTAGCAGCATCCGCGCTAGTTATCAGTTCTGCATAAACTTCCAAAAGATCGTGTCATCCAGTTGTCACCTTGATGATTTCACTTAGCAATGTATGAAACGTAGGCCGCTAACATGAACTTGAAAGACTGTGCCTTTAATTTTTTTCTACGCCGAAAATCATTTTCGAATAAAATTGGATTTGTAAATGTGGTTATTTTTTTATTGTATTACTACATTATCATTTGTAATTTATAATTTTTTAGCTCACAATTTCTTGATAAAATAATAGAAAAATGGAAACAAATCATGAAATTTTAAAAGGTGAGAAATTACATGAAAACTAATTTACTAAAAGTGGTGAATATATGGACGATTTTTTTGTATATAAAAAAATTGCATCGAAGTATTCTGAAATTAACTAAAAAGCTAAACTAATATTAATTTTCTCACTTATAGAATTACATAATATGACAAAATCATTGATTATAAATAGCAATTATTTGCTCACAAATTAAATATTGTGATAAGTAGAAAGTTAATGGTGCTTAAACTTGACTAGATCTTATGAAACTTCTTTGGAGATATAATGTCATGTTTCGTCCAATCGAAATCGTCGACATTTTATCCCTATCCTATTCAACTGTACTCTTATCGTAAACGAACTATAATTTCGATTTTTTTAACAATTTTAACTCCAATTTTAGTACCATCATACCACCCGTCATTATCGAAATATTTTCAACGCAAATAATACATTTACAAATTTCCCATAGGACTTCGCTTCTACACATCCAAAAATTAATACAACCTGTTCATCGTAAAGACCGTTTAGCGCCATTAAGTCGTTCTCAGAACGTGCTGTGAGCATGCTGGGAAACTTGGTATTTTCGAATACGTCCGACGTGTTTTTGTAAGTGTGTACACACAGACACTCAGTCGTTCAGAAAATATACACACTACTTCTAATCACTTATAATTGAAAGTAATTCGTAATTAACTTGTTGATCATAAAATGCGAAGCCGCGTTGTAATTGTGAGAACAGACTGATGGCTCGAACAAGCTTTATTAACGGACGCAATGTATAGACATACTAATTTTATGATGCAGCATATCTGACGAGGATTGATCTTGATTGTAGACGCTTCTTTATAATGACAAATTTCTTAAATTTCGGTCTCATTTTTTGCCTGATATGATATTTACAATGAAAATAAATCTGATTATTTAATGCAATAAATATCGAAATTTATCGATAGCTAGTTAATTGTCGTCTGGCATCAAAAGTAACCAAGATAGTCCTTGATACCTATATAATATAGTCTCTGGAGTCTGCAAACTTTTTTATTTTAAAGAAACATAGTTAATTAAATTAATCTCAAAAATAATTGCCTTTCCCATCAATGAGTTGTCAAAATATAACAAAACTTTATGTTTCTTTCGAGAAAGTATTCACCCGCCAGAATAAAATATCGGGTAGACAGATATTTTAGGCAAATTCCATTAAAATTAGAAAATTGTTTAACTTTATTTTTTATCCTAGCAATTCGATGTGTGATCTCAAAATTGTGTTACATCTGTTACAACGGACATCTTGATCTGATTCTTAAAATCAGCCCAGAACATAACAATAATTCCGGTCATTGGTCATAACAATAAGCTGCATTTTCAAAAAATTGTTTCTATGATCACAAATTGACACAGGGTGGAATTCTTCGTATTAATTTTTATATTAGGAAAAAACACACAAGTGGAAGTGAAGTTGATTTGAAATCCATTTGAAAAGATGTGAACTGATCTTCAAGATTTTGAAAATGTCTTTATTTTTTTATTTTTTTGCAACTCACTAATTTTTCATATTTTTCATCATGCTGATTATATTGTCAAACTCTTGAGAACAAATTCTTGGAAAATATCATATTTATTTTCCTATTTATTTATTACTATTAATAAAATAAAATAAAATGATTCAAAATTTTATGTAAGAACAAAATC
The DNA here is from genome assembly GCA_018397195.1 of Lethrus apterus. Classification (NCBI taxonomy): domain Eukaryota; kingdom Metazoa; phylum Arthropoda; class Insecta; order Coleoptera; family Geotrupidae; genus Lethrus; species Lethrus apterus. The sequence continues at coordinate 8,631 of JAFFZR010028516.1, read as the reverse complement.
CAATATAAATTTTACAAACATGAGAATTTACTGTCTAATCCATGACCAATCAAGCCTAATTAAAGCAAACCAATTGAACATCAACCCAATCATTTTGTATGTTGTTAACAAAAATGAAAGTGTTGGCGGCCTTTGCAATTCAAAAAGGCTCTTGTATAATGCATCTGGAATTTTAATGTTTTCTTCAATTGTTTAACAACATTACACAATAAATTTTTATTATTCGTATTGTTTGTTGGCAATTTAAACTTTTTTGTTTACAATTTGACCTCGTTTTTTTTGTCAATTATATTAGAGGCCGCAAGATAAAAATAAAATAAAATGAAATTGTGATAAACTGTATTCAGAATACATGCATGCAATCAGTCGCGGTCTGAACGTTCGAGTCCTGAATAGTGAATATATGATGTTTTCAGTCTTAAGAAACGAATAAAGAACGTTTTTAGACGCCGCGCGCCGAGACCGATGTTACATTAAGGAAAAGACTTATTAGAGCAGTTACACTCGAGGAAATAACGTCTATTTGCATAATTTTGATTTAATTTCAATATTTAAATATTAACATATCCTGTGAATTTCTGTCGGTCGGGTCGGCGCAAAAAAACCAATTTGAAATTTCTCGATTCGCCGTCGTCTTCATTATACACAAACAACAGTTATGCGTCTCAGTTTTTTTTTTTTTGCAAAATTGTTCGTCGTTGTTCTGGATTTACAGCGCGCATCGCGTCGTCTTTGTCTCATCGGTGACAATGGTTCGAGCTTCGAAGAGCGTGAAGGGTGCGCTTGATTCAATTTCGAAGTAAACGCTCTTATTATTATGAATCTGTTACGTTTGATTAAATTCTGCTAGGGTGGTTTTTACGAAGAGGGTCGTGGACCATTCTCCCACGTTTTAACATGGTTCTACTGATTACTGTTTCATTAAATATTCATTGGTTACCGAGTTAAGCGGATGACTTGATCTTTTAACATGCTCGTAATGTTGTGGATGCGATCGCGGTGATTTACTGAAGGGAAATGCTTTGAATTCTATTGGTTGTTTATTCACGTGAATCGACGAACCGAATTGAATTTTCATTAGAGTTACCATTTAACGTAATAATAACGTTCTCAGTGTTCCCACAATGAAATGAATACTTAGTTTTGTGATCAGGACAAATCATTTATTTACATTTAGGAAAAAATATTTCTTTTAATTATTATTTAGATAGAATTTATTTTACAAACCAGATTTTAATAAGAATACGATTCATTTTTTATATATTAAAACTTAAACGCATGGCGACGCGGAATAAAGGAAAAAAGGAAAATTAACATTTCGTTCGCCATGATGCCCATGATGCGCAATATCAAGATAGCGTCGAGAGTCCACCGATGTAATTAATTTCTCAGTGTAAAACATCAGATGTAGATACATCTTCGATTTATCAATGTCGCGAGCCGATTCGTGGTTGGTTGACTGGCCAGCTGGCCGGATAACTCAACGTGCAGCTATTTTTTAATTGGTCTTCGTCTGGACGGTGTGGGAGGCCGACGAAAACGTAAAACGTCGAACAAAAAACGAAAGAAACGCAATCAAATTAGGATAAAATCTCAATTTTATTTTATTTGCAAAGGAAATTTGAATAAAAATGAAAAAAGTTGAAATAATGCTTATATGTTACAGAAAAAATAAATACATTGTTATTTTTTACCTTATCGAATTCATAACGTGTTCTACATAAATATAGTCATAAAATAAATGTTCCCGAAAAACCTCCCATTAAACGTGTGCATGAATTATCGGCACACGTAAAAAACACGTTCGAAATAGGTGCAATAGAGCGAATAAATCAATGGGGAATGAACGGAAAATTCAGGGTTAGATCTAATAAAGGATATAATAACAATAATCAGTTGGAATTTGTATGCACTTTACAACTGTTTATATCAAAAAATGATTAGCCGAATGATTGATGTATGGATTGATGGGGGGAGCCGAGAAAGAGAGGAGGCCAACTTGATCACAGTAATTTGCCCATCACTTACGCGGCCGCGCGGACTTTTGCAGCGATGTTGGCTCGTCCGTACCGCAAATATGTGTGTGGGGATGACTTCGAAACGCGAAATTTTGGTGGTTTCCACTTTATCTAATTATCTAATGCTGAACACAAGGCATACTGACAACATTGAAAACATTATTATCTAGAAAACGTATGGAAATCTTTAAAATTTTCATAAATATATAGAAATGTACATACATAACATTTCAAGAAACAAAAAATAAATAAAAGAAACTAGAAACTAGGAAAAAATCCAGAACATTAATAAATGCAAAAAGCAAGAGATATGGTGATTTTTGTAACAAACTACGTTACAAGGAGTTGTAAATAAAGGTGTTTAAAATGGGTAGTATCACGATCATGTATCTCGTGTCCTGGCCGGCATATTAATCACGGGAAATTACTCGTTAGATTAACAATTTGAAAATGGAAGTATTTAACTAGATACAATCTCGTCGCAAAGACGTGAGGCAAGGCACAGCTGGTAAAGAATTTGAGAACTTGTCTTCACGAATTATTTCATAATTATTTTTCCGGTTCATACTATGTGAAAAATATTATAACACGAACAAAATGTTATAACGATATAGTGAATAAATTCGGCGTTTCCAGTGGTGGGCGTTAAATTATAAATGCTACTCCTCAAATTGTCTTTATCTTCACTTATGCTCTAAGTATTCCATTTGCTAATCACGTAAATGATGTTATACCTTTCTTGGTCCATTGTCATTTTTCTATCAGTTACTTTTGTTCCTGTATTTAACCAACCGACCAGTTCTTCCAATCATCCTTTCTTTCTCCGCAGAATCTGCATCTACCTTACTCCACACCCATATAGGTTAAGGTACTTGTTAGCACATTCCTCATTCCTGCACCTGAATCGCGCTATCATTATTTCCTCACCTCCAGACCGTCTTACATACTCTCATATGTACCTCGGGTTGTATTTCGCCTTCTCTATTTGCTCAAATTTCCACTGTCGTCGTCTGTACATTTCAAGTCTATCCCGAAACTACAGAAGAATAATTCTTTTAACTTTCTCTTTTGTGCCGTCATTTTTCAAATATTTTTTTCTTTATTGTTATAACAAAATGATAAATAATATAAACGTAAAAAACGCCTTGATTGAAAACATAATAATTTTTTTTTATTTAAAGGAATAAAAGCGATCGTCCAGTATGATCTCTATGACGAATTTTACAAAAACTTTTTAAAAGACACTATGCCTCTATTGTCCTTAGAATAAACAATTTGATTTTCAACGAAATCTTTACAGTGTTAATATTCCGTAATAAAGTATTATGATATTTTCTTAAATTGGGAATTCGTGGATGATCGGATACGTAACGCAATTTCGAATTTCTTGTTCAGCATTCAAAATGTGAGTTTTGAACTGCTCTCTTTGAATCTAATTTGATTCAAACCTTTCAAACTTGTAGCTCAGTTCCAAAATGAACAGTTCCTGATAAATTGTCCTGACAAGTTGTTCATTCAAAATTCTATGTTTTTTGTATTTTACGATTATTAGTTTTTCAGGTGTTGATTTTTTGTGTAGTACAATGGAATATTGTTTAAAAATATTGTTTAGTAAAAAAAAAAAAAAATAAGAAATGAAAAATAAAAAAAAAGAGATGATTTTTTTTTATATTTTCAGTTTCCTAAATGTATGTTTGATTTAACTAGACGACGCCCTCACACTTTTTGATAAAATCTTTTTAATTATTGTTATCGTTACTGAGATATTTTCCTGTCGCACACGCCGGACGTATATAATGTATACGCACAACTAATCAATAATCAGATCCAACCGCCCAACTATCAATAATTCTTTGCAATCCGCCCACGAAACATTCATTTGTCTTCCAATATCACGGTCTATTGTGTTTCTGTTTATTAAACGGAGAAAAAAGAATTGAAAAACACTACCGTTGCCCCTCGCTAGATGCAAGGATTGCGTGTTTATCTACAGTGTGGTCTGGTCTCGTATATAAGAATGGGATTCGTTGTTTCGTTGGATTTCTGAAGCTCCCCCCGGCGGGCGAACGTATTGTTGATGGTTTGCCGGCGAATTTGATGGATTGCGAAAATTGTTCGGGGTATTGTTTTGATTTTTTCATGTCGTGTCTTATTGTTCGCTTATTTCTGAATTGCGTTCGATGATTTATGGCACCTGGGGCAAAATTTATTGATTTATTATTTATAATGAACCTAAAAATACTAAAATACGCAGATGAATCGTATTGTATTGTACAATAAATTTATTTACATTTTTGGAATGAATAAATGAATAGTCGTGAAAGATAAATGAAACGCTTAAATTCAAAGGGAAAGTAAATGGGACGAGAGCTCGTTAGCGTTGGTAAAATTTCTCCTAAGAAGTGACAGTTCGTCGAGTGACAACCAGGTGTTATGCGCCACGCCCCTGTCCCCATGGCAACACGCGCGCAGGGGTGTGTCACTCACCCACACTCTAACAACAAAGACGGCTTTTTATTAAGACCAGCACTTCTTGCGTGAAGTTCATTAATTTTGATGAGCACGTGTCATAACACATGTATTTTAGTGCGATACGAAGGAAAAGGTGACACAGATATTATGCCTTCATGTGACACGCGCCCGATAACATTTTCAGGCAAGAAAAAGTAAACGACGGTTTTCGATTAATTCTTCGGCCTTCGCGTTTCATCGCAAACAATTCAAAACGAGACGTTCGAAGCGATATTTACGACGCCCTCCTTCTTCACCTTTATGCAGATTTTGAATCATTTCAAGCCCACGTCGAACGTTCCAGATCTTCGCAAAAAATTGCGATACGAAAAACTAGACAATGCGAAGGTATTTTTACGCGACTTTTATAAATGAAGGTTTTCGTTATTTATTTTCATTGGATATGTGATATACCTACGTTATTACTCAAAGGCTTTTGTAGTCACGACGGCGACGCGACGCGACGCGTTGAAAAATGATAGTATATCGATGTGTAATAAAAGGATAGGTATTCTGGTAGGTACTGATACTAACATTAGGACAACGTTTAATTTGATGATCGTTTAATGTTATAGAGGAACCAAAATTACAAAAAAAAACGTTATGTTCTTCCCAGACTTAGCTCCAATTTTCCTTCACTTTTCACAAATTTACAACTCTTTCAATGTCTCATTTTTTTCTCACTTGTCTTGTCCTCTCCCACAAGGAGAATTACTGGTTTAGTGGCGTAGTCAGTAGTCTAGTGATTCAAGGTCTAGGATTAAAATCTTAGCGGGTACATTATAAATTTATATCACGCATTTTTTACAATGTTTCTGACTCTGAATTGGCCTTCTGATCGACTATTCTGATTAGGTTTTCCCCGTTTCCCTAATCCTTACAGCGTATGCTGGATTGGGCTTTAACATCTGTAAGACGGTTGTGGCCGAAACCAAATTCTTCGAACTTGGGACAAATGGTGAATGGAAATCAAGGAAAAAAATCTATTACCTTGCAATACGTCACTGAATATCCTCAATCATTCCTTTCATTTTTCGCTAAAAGCAAATTATTTATTCAATTTCGACTTTTTACATTATAAATTGTCTTAATTATTGGAACACATCAACATTATTATAATTTTGTGAGGTACGATAAAAACAGCCGTTTCTTTTAAAAAAATTGAATTTACAAACGTCATCACAAATACGAAACCTTTTTTTCTCTCCTTCTAAATAATAAATAAATTATGGAATTATATTTGGCAGCTACACGACCTACACGTCGTGACCAATAGCTTCCATAATAATTTTTCCCTCGTGGCCGTACCAGCAGCACACCGAGCCGCAATAACTGAACGACGTGTACGGGCGGGAATGACAGTTTAATATTCTCACGTTAAATCAATGCACCTGTCACATGATGTTTTATTCAGTGATCGTCACTATTTTTATCGGTATTTTTATGGTCGATGCCACGCCGATTACCGCGGCCTTCGAGAACGACGCCGACGGTATAAATCTTGTCGCACGCTCAAGTAAACAGTATATCGAATAAATTGAGCGGACCGCGCACAAGCGTCATTATTTATCGCTGTTTTACTTCTTCCTTAATATTCCTTTAAATGTTGCGTTCGATCAAGGTGGTATCATGAGTAAAAATGGTACGAGTTAATTGTGGAATAATGGAACCTCCATAAGTTGAATTCAGTGTTTATGGCAATTATATTAAACGATTCGAAGTAACAAACGCATGCAATCCATTATTATCAATCATGTCAATTTACGTTCCTAAAAGGCGAACAAGTAAAAATTCGACAAAAGGGATTCTGGAGACATTTTTGCAACTTTCCACTGCCATTCGCCAATCAATCACTTATAACAATGTGGTGACAACAGCAAGTGTTGTCTAATGTAACCCTCGGGGGAGACCCCTTTTAGCGTTCGCTGGTTGTACATACATCCAGGACTCTTTTACGTGAGAGGGATGAAAAGGGATTACGACAAGAGGACATGCGGCTGTTAGGCACATCGCTCATCCGATACGAGCCCCTTTAACGTCACATTCGACGAAAGTCAACTTTTCAAACGGCATTTTTTAATCGTAACTATGCCCTTCAATTATCATCATCATTTTAACTTACACAACGTCGAAGACTATCATATTCAATCACCGGTGAACGAGTCGAAAATTATCAATAATCAACCGAAATTTATGCACGATTGCATAATTTCTTTATATAGCAAACGAATTTGAACCGAAATATCGAGATGATGTTAGAAAACAAGCGCGCGTACGAAAAGCCTATTATTAATACACAGCAGGAATTGAAAACACAAAGAAACGCAAAAAAGTACCCTTTATTAAATGATAAACGTATACATATTATCATTAGAAGTCTGGTGCTTTAAATGCGTATTAAATGCAATAATTGTTGTTATTAATGTATTTTCTTAAATTATATTTATTTCCTGGACGATAAATACTTATTTGGAGAATAAAGAGTTGGTTCAAATATACTTAGATATTTTTAAGAAAATTGTTTCTTGAATTCAAACTTCCTTTTTCTGCGTGTGTGCTGTTCGTATATAAATACACGAAGGTTTCTAATTTTCCTATCATAATTCTTCCACTAAAAATGTCTGTAAAGTATTAAATACTATTAATAATACAGTGTGATCGAAAAAAAAAGTATTTTAAGTAAAATAATGAGTTCAAGGATTCTTCTAAAAAAAATGATGATTGAAGATAAAATATTCCCTCAATCACTCAATTATCCAATTACGAACGCCTTAGTCGTCGCATGTGGGGTTCGGAATTTGAAGAATTTCTGAGCCGTCAAACGTGTCAAATATTCGCGGTCGTCCGTAACTAAAGATCTCGATAAGCAAGTGACATCGATCCAGAAGTTGGAAAGCATTGACTGCAGTTTATTACGATAATGAAGGGCGTTTCTCGAACACACCCTCTTTTCTGGACAATACACGTGCCGTTTACTTTCCTCTTAAAACGAGCATTTGCCGACCACATTTCGACGTATCGGTTTGAAATGTTTTCGGAGACGATTAAAGGAAAATTACGTTGCGTGCACAATTCTAAATAACTAATTTTATGAAAGTGTAAAAATGTTGTGAAATACGTAAGTCTCATATTAATCAACACATAAAATTGATTGATACATTAATTAAAAAACTGCGTTAACAGTCTCAAGAATAATTTTAAAGTTTAATATTGATAAACTATAAACGAAAACAAAATTCCTTGGAAAAAAATAAGTAAAATTTTCATTCATTTTATTTATTATTTGTTAATTCAACCGTAAAACTACATTTGGATGGAAAGAATTTTAGAATTACAATTATACTTACCTTTTATAATTTCAATCATATTCAACCAAGAATTTGACACTAACAGAATTACAATGTTAAAATCGTATCCATACTCATCCATCTGAAGTTGCAAAACTGTTGTACAATTTTGTGAATAATAACTTTACCATATAAATCTGTGTGAAAATTACAGTGTACTTAAAAGGACGATAAGGCAAGGCAGGATATGTTTACACGATTTAAACGAGGAAAAGGAAAGTGGTTGCTTGATGAAGTTTTGTGACCGGATATATAGGTTGTGTACCATGAGACCTTGGGTATGGGATAAAAGCAGGAAATGATAAAAAGTGAAACAATATCAACAGAATGGACAAAAAAGATACAATAACAAAACATTATCCAAAAAAATTTTTTTTCTTTAAACGATTAACTCCAAGTTTATTATATATTATTAATCGATATAATTTACTACACCATTCGAAATTGAACACATTTATTTATTTATTTATTTTTTTTCGTGCTCGATCGTATCTAGATATACAGGGTGAGTTTTTTTAGATGTTTAGTATGGGGATCTCGGAAACTAGCGGAGATAGAGAGACGATTAAATGAGCAAAGAATTGCAGTTTTACGAGCTCAATTTAATGAGGTTTTTGTTTCTTGGAAAAAATGCATGGCTAACTAGATATCTCGGAAAAATCATTTTTTTGTTATTTCTTTCGATGCCTATGGCTCTGTTATTATTGACTTTAGAAAAAATGTATAAAGGAAAAAGTTGTAGCTAATTACGTGCT
>JAFFZR010028515.1:0-12028 GCA_018397195.1 Lethrus apterus | reverse complement strand
TACCTTGTAATGCGTATTTCGCGCAATAAATTATAAAACAAAAGAACATCGGGTTGCTAAGATACAACGATAACGATTAATTTTTTAAATTGCACACCTGTATATTTTTATATTTTTAAGTTGCTCTGATTGCCTGCTATAATTAATTATAAGACAATTTTTCTCTAAAACCGCTATTAAAAGAGTTTTGGAGAAAATAATTTTGCAAATTTCATTATAATTATAATAATGGTAAATAAATAATTTATAATAATTTCTTTTATTATTATTGATGTGAGATGCATAATACATATTGATGCAGTCCGAAGGATGAAAAACATTTATAAAACAACTTGTTGCAAGAGGAGGACCGATAACAATATTTCAATTAAGAAATAATAATAAAATTCGAAGGTTTCAAAATGTGTTAATTTACAATGGCATTGTATGGCGAAACATATGTAGTGTAAATTAAAACATTTTGAAACCTTCGAATTTTATTATTATTTCTTAATTTAAATATGGAGTTTCAACAAGTATCCTCTTCGTCAATCAATTACCAATATTTCTTTTCGCCATACAATGGCTTCAGGTGGATGATAACTATCATCCACCTGATCAAGCCATTGTATGGCGAAACATATGTAGTGTAAATTAAAACATTTTGAAACCTTCGAATTTTATTATTATTTCTTAATTTAAATATGGAGTTTCAACAAGTATCCTCTTCGTCAATCAATTAACAATATTTCTTTTGCTTTTTGGTTTTTATTATTTTATTACTTTATTTTTTAACTCCTTGACTAGCGATCCTAGAGAAAAATTATCTTATAATTAATTATAGCAGGCGACCAGAGCAACCTAAAAATATAAAAATATACAGGGTGTTCAATTTAAAAAATTAATCTTTATGCTTGTATCTTAGCAACACGATGTTCTTTTGTTTTATAATTTGTATCTCTTTAAATAAAAAAGTTAGCTATTGTAGAATGTTCCCATGAACATACTGTATATTCTTTTGAATATTCATCGTCACCTAGGAATTGTAATGTTTAATTATGTAAAACTAACATTGTAATTTCCAAGTAGTGTCATCCCCATTGGGTAACACAACACTATAAATTTCATCATTTATTTTAAAATTTATTTTTGTATCCATCTTTTTTAGAATCAAACATGTGCCACAAAAAAACCCATATAGTTATGTTATAACCTCAAACTGACAATTTGCTGAAATCAAACTGAATTTTATGTTCCATTGGCTCTGCCCTCTATATACTCCCTTTTGCACTAGCTCAGAGCGCTTTGCTGTTTTTCGAGTGCTCTGGGGCAGTCCAATGGAAAACGCTATCAGTGTGAGAGTCGGGGGTTCCAGTCGCGCCTGGGTATGAATTTCTCTCCTAGTGTGTCCGGTACCCTCCTGAATTAGCTTTCGCTGTTGGCATAATTAACAGTGCTACATCTCTTACGGCGAGGATATCACAGTAACAAAGCCATAGAACACTTTACACACACAAAAATACACTTAACATGCTCTCGCAAGTCTTTGACAAGCAATGAGCTTATGACGCGTTCGGGCCAGCACAGCACAGCAAAAATTCATATCTTATTTTTAAATGGAGAAGAAAAATGGAGAATATGACGTCATCCAACGTAAAAAATTGACATCGTTAATTAAAAAGTGTAACTAATGAATAACGTTATGGATTAAGGATTTCCAACTCTGGATTATTGGAAAATAAGCAGATTTTAGTCTAATACGATTCAGTAGAGAAATAACGCTATATTCTTTATAAGGACAATAAATAGTGTGAGTTCATAATTAAACAGATGTCATTTTGAAACGAAATTTTTCTTTTAGTAAGTGCTCTATAGGTGAAAAATATTGTAACAGACGAAAAACACATGTTCTAAGTTTGCATGCATAGGAGCAGTGAATCATTTTACGTTGAAAACGAACATCAAATAATGTCAATGTCGGAGGCTAGTCTCTCCGGCGCGTGGCGTGGCGTTGTCCAAATCAGACCCTTTGAATATACGCCAATAACTAGTTCTATTTAAATGACTAGAAATGAAGAAGGTGAGTTTAATTACTCGTTATGTTTGAAACTGAAAATTAAATAATGCCAATAATTTTTTTCCTGTCACTGATATAACTCTAGTATGAGCTGACATTTCACAAAACAAAAGTTTTAGTGAAATATATAGACAGATTAATTAATAAACTCTAAAAAAAAATCACCAGCGTTCACTTTGACATTTATAATACGATTGACTTATCGTCGACTGCTTGAAAAAATACAGTGAGTGAACACACATCATTATAAATCTATAAACATCAACTCTAATTATAGATACATTTCACACAATCGAGTACCGTCCATCCACCGCTACGCCCGCCGCCGCACCGGTGAGAACGAATTTAGATTAAGAGCGCGTTAATTGCGGCACTTTATCGCACACTCGTAACATAAGTATGTACTCCATATGACGTGGTTTTATCGTATTATGTTGCTTTGCATTTACAGCTACGTATTTCTTAAAACAATATAACTTCATTTTCCACGGTGAGTTTTAAGGATGAAAGACGCTTACGCAATTTACACAAATTATTAATATTCCAAAAGGAAATATTAAATGTTAAACACATCAATCGCAAGATTCGTAAAAGATCCCACCACATATTTATACACGAGGGATAGGAAACATCACACAAACTACATACTTAACCGCAGGTTTGTATATGCATGTGTTCTAAAAATGCACCCATGTAAATATACAACGTGAAAAAATCATTAAACTGATTTTTTCTAGTTTACAACGTGTTATTTTAAATGTTCTACATTATAACACAAAATATTGTTAGTTATTTTTTTTTTTAATATTGTAGTAAGTGAACGAACATACGAAATTATGAGGAAAACTACATAAATCTACTCAAGCTTACACAACCGAGATATATACAGATCATCAGATAAGTGCATAAAATTTATATTAACCTTCGAAATATTAGTACCTTTTAAATCTGCACGTGTTATGAAAAAATATGACAGCGCAAAACGCCCCAGATTGGATTTCTTCTAATTTAACATTTAATCAATTTGTTATTTGAACTATTTTTTACCAGAATTTAGAATTTATTACATCATTTTTAAATATCTAATATAACAAATATACACTAGAATTTCCCTTCGTCAATGACGCAGTTTCATAAAATAAATAAAAACTTCAACATACATTGAAGAATCAGATCTAAATAATTATAAGGATTTTTCCAAATATAAAAATGTGTCTATATATTTAAAAAAATTCTCTGAAAAGTCAAAAAAAGTCGTTTAAGATTGTATTAATTGTGGCTTACAATAAAACACTAATAAGTTTTATGTCTTTGACGTGTTTCACTTTTTTATTGAGTTTGAGATCATAAACAATTTGCTGTTTATTAAAAGCTCCAAGTTTCACACGGCATTGACTTGAATGACTTGAAAATCATTTTTGATTAAATAATTGTGCGTACTTATTTGTAGTAAATATTCATAGATTGGATTTCTCTATTTTAAATTAGAGCTGATTTAACAGTTTATATCAACAGTTTACAATTAGAAGATTCCAGAAAATTTTATATTATTATATTATTTGCAAATGTCAACTATGGCAACACTGTTAGAAGAAAGAACTAGATAATTGAAATGATTGCAGAATTATTTTTATGCTTTACTTAATCCATGCCTTGTAAGCAATGATAAGCTTTTTAAACACCAAATTTTCAAGTCTAGAAATTTATATTCAGCGCTATTTACCATTGATTTTATTATTGTTTATTTATTATTAAATATTTTCCAACTAAAAAATTTGTGGAAAGGATCGAATGAATTCATAAAGTATAATCTTTCTTTTTAATCTTTTTTTTATTATTATAAATTCTCGGTTCAAATTATGTTTCTAAAGCCCGTATTCACCAGTTAATCTTTAGTTTATTAACTACCGATTAAATAAAATCTGTAGATTTAAATTAACTGACGTTTCACCAAACAAATGGTGATTTTTAATTTAATCTCGGGTTAAATGAAATAATTATTTTTATTCTATTTATTATTATTTTTTTTTTTGAATTATATGATCAAAATTAGTATAATATTGTTTCTTGACATCATGTTATTTGTTTATATAGTCATTTTGCCCACGTAAATAGCCTTAAAATTTTCATTACATGAAAATATTAGAGGTTAAGTTGTAGATATAACATTTAACTGACGAAAAATCAAGGGATTTTTTTAGTCGTGTGATTTAACTAACAGTTAAATCTTAACCTTGTTTGGCGAATTGCAGTTTGAATTTAACTAGTGATTTATTAGCAAGTTTAATAAAATCTGCAGGTTATAATAGTTAACTGACGTTGGTGAATACGAGCTTAAGTGAACTTAATTTAGTATTATCGTGCTTAAAGTTCAAATCGCTTCTGGCAACTAAATTTTAGTCAAGTATTATACCTATACCTACTAGTTTTATAAAATTTGGGAATTTTTTCAACAGTCCCTTTCGTTAATTGTCAACAATTTGGTGTATTAATGAATATAGCTAATTATTTATAAATCAACAAAAAATTGTTTAAGGGATATAATCCGAGTGGAATAGACATTTAAAAGGTGACCAACCCCCTTTGGGGAGTTTCGTATTGCTTTTTCATGAACGGTGCTCCTTTTAAAAACCGTACTCTAAAAATACTCCTTTGCATTCTTTTGCCTTCCTTAATATTAAAATATAAAATACACACATCGAGGTGTGAAAAATTATCGCAATTATCCGTAAAGACACTAGCCTCAGTATTAACAGTAAAGTTCAACTTGTGAAATGTAAGTTGTTCTGACGTGTGTGCGCTATTCGAAGAAAATCATCAAAAAAAATCATACAAAAGAAAAATATGACTTTAAGGATTACAAATTATACTTAGAAACGTGATATTTGAATCAGTATTAATTTATATAATACTTTAAAAATATTTAGCTGTAAGGTTCATTATAAGTTGATGACCACTCCAGATTTTTTTGTTTTATCGCAACCCCAATCACCATATCCAATGCAATTCCATTCGTACGCCTTTTGCATAAAAAACAGTCAACTTAATGACGTTAGAGGAATGTTGATACTTTTGTACTCATAATTTATAAAACTTATCAAGACATCAATCAATGCAATGCAATTGTAATAAATCTTGTCGTACATTATTTCACGCCAAATATATTTCTCGTAGTTTGTGCTACACATTAATTTCGCAACTTTGAAAATTATCACTGTTGAAAAAATATATATTTTGCAGTATTTTTAGTTGCTGTTCTTTCATTCTTAAGTATCAACTTAAAGGACCCAATTAATTTTGTTTTATTTTCTACTTGAAAAACATTTTTCCAATTATTTTGTTTTGGATTCGGATCCGGATGTAAATATACCTTGTTTGACTTACCGTTTAGGTTGCGAGGGAGATACCCGAAACGTAGGTGTAAAGAAGAAAAAACAGATCACAGTTAAACACCCGCGCATAAATTTTAAAGTTCACAAAACACAGAATCACTTAAATTAAACATCCGCACGGTTTTGTTTTTCTTCTTCTCACAGTTTTCTAACGTAAGTCACTTATTTTAATAATCTTTAATTGCATATTTTATATCGTGTGTTAACTCTATGAGACAATTCTTATAACAATTAACTAAATTAATTAAACGCCGCTTCGCACTATTTACAGGTAACTTTGTGTTTTTTAAATTTTCTTTCTATTCATGAATTTGTCAAGGGTGCGTCCTGGTGAAACCGTTGGTGAAAATGTCCACTGATAGTAAAGGAGGCGATGTTTCTGTTGCTGCCGATGGCGCAGGAAGCATGTTGAAGTGACGCTCGACAAGCTTCAACCGCGGACTAGTAAATCCAAGAGAGTTGCTGTGTCTTGTGCCCCCACTGTTAATAAAACCGCATCTACTGAGAGAGCCTGGTGTTAGTTGGACACCACCCACACGTACTGATTACTTCCAACCGATTAATTAAAAAAATAATTCGCACTAAAATACTTTGATACGAAAACGTCAATCGAACAAAAACACAACAAAACAAAATTTCACATTTTTTTCAGTATCATTAATGTTTCAGCAATAATACCTCCAAGATTTTAAATGTAGATATATTTATAGCATGCTGATAATAATAATTGACAATAACCAATTTTGAAATATAAATACCCAGATTACGAATAAACAAACCTAAAAATAACTAATTCGAGAATGCAAAATATTAATATGTCATATTAGATTTACGTATGAAGCGTTTTCAGATTAAGATATTTCGCTATGTAGTTTCAAATGTGATAAAAACAAAATATAATTGAGGAAAGTGGTTAATATTGCTAATAAAAAGCAAGGAAAATTACAAAACAACAATAATAATAATATTATTGCCTATAGGCGACATCAAAAAGACCCTTAGTTGGCATATACCTATACATACACATCCCTTAATCTGTTACATTTAGTCTTAGTCTTCTGGTCCTAATCTCTTTCCCTTTACCAACTTTACATTTTGTTACATTTTCCCGTTTCTCTGAAGCAATTTCTCCATTTTGTTCCCTTGCTCCTCTCCACCTCCGTCTCTCCTTCTTCACACTTCGTCATCCAATGTTCCCAATTCTCATTCCCTTTTCCACATATTCTGCACCTTTTGTATTCGTCTCCCATGCAATATTTATTCCCCCTCTCTTCGTTACTACACCTGAATCGCGTCGGGAAGACGCCGGAATTCTAGGTATTTCGGCATCCTCCCATATACCCTTTTCTTCTTTATTAGTTCCTATCTTTTCTGCCCATCTGTTTTCCTCCACCTCCTAGTTACTTTAGCTGCTTTAGCATCTTCCAGTCCAGCCCACTTCTCCACCTTTGCCCCAGACCATCTGTAGGCGATATATACCGGGTGAGGGTGAACTGAATATCTCGTTAGCAAGACGTTTTTGAAAAAAATGTTTCAGACAAAAGTTATTTGATTCAGAGGGAAAAATGCAACGGCACTGCTTATTTTTCATTAGGTGGATGGATTCCAGGTTATTTGTAGGTCAACTTCGTTCTTTCAAATGGAAACCTATATTTTTCTCATTAGGTTTTTAATCTACGGAAAAAACAAATAACTTTTGTTCGAAAAATTATTCTGTTGGACCTTTATTTCTTGAGATATTCAACTTTGAAATTTGTATACATCAAGACAAGACTGATCTGGTTGTCTGTTTTTGTATTATTTTAACGAATGATCAAAATGATGATGATGTAAACGAGGATGAGTGAACTGAAAATGTACATCTTCTTGTATCTTCTTGCTTGTCTAACGACATCATTTTGAACATTTGTTACAATAATACAAAAACAGACAACAAGAGCAGTCTTGTCTTGAGTTCCAATGTAAACAAATTTCAAAGTTGAATATCTCAAGTAATAAAGGTCCAATAGAATAATTTTTCGAACAAAAGTTGTTTAAAGTTTTTTTCCGCAGATTACGAAACTGATGAGTTGACCTTGACCTTGACCTTGAAATAACCCAATAAAAAATAATCATTGCCGTTGCATTTCCCCCTCTGAATCAAATAATTTTTGCCTCAAAATTTTTTTTCAAAAACCTCCTGCTAACGAGATATTCAGTTGGCTCAAGGTAAATGCCTCACCTGGTATATTGCTCTTTTGTAATTTATAACATAGAATAATTTTTAGAGAAAAAATGATTAATATTGGCTCGTATAAATTTCGAAGGAAAACGGGATGACAAATTGCAAACCAAAAATCAATATTTACTTCTGAATACATTTGAAATTTTTCAGAGAAACATTACAGATTACCATTCGAACCCAAGTCCTTGCAAGAGACATTACAGATTACCATTCGAACCCAAGTCCTTGCATAAAGTTGAAAATTAGAAAGATAACGTAATTTTCTATTTAAAGTTTTTATCAAATTTATTAAGACGTTTTTGTAATTTTTACTGCTGTGAGGATGGTACTTAAGGAAAGTTGTTCATCGATATATAAAACTGTATCACAAACTAAATTATTTATAAGTTTACTCTAATAATTTGTGCAAAATAAAGCAAAAAAACTTACCTTTCGTGAATCAGCGGGTGTACAGAGCAACAGCTAGAAAAAAAGAAAATTAATTAATATGGTTACACAATAAAAAAAAAAATAAAAAATAAATAAATAAGAAGAAGATTTAAGCGCACGTGGAAAGATTAATTATGTAAAAATAATTTGGAAAAAGTAATGAAGGTTTTGTTCGAAGGTCTAAGAGGAAAAAGGAAGGAAGGTTGGAAAATGATAAATATTATAGAATAAAGTGGAAATTTGGAAAAAAATATTGTGATACTTAAAAACTGTTATCTTAGATATAAAAGAATTAGGTGAACGTAGTCATTCGAATTGGAAAGGACTTTGCGGAATATTTAAAAATATGATAGAGATGATCTAGCAAACGAAATATAATGTTAGCCAAGTAAGGACAAACGTAAGTTACTGAAGTAAACAAGAATGGAAAATCATGGATGGATCAAGGAAAAAAAAATTTTAGAATCAAAATTAAGGTTAGCTGTAGGAAGACAGCTAACGTTCATTTTTATTTTTCCATCCATGTCCTATTTCACTTACGTTTATCCCTACTTGGCTTACAATCTATTTCGTTTGCAAATAAATATAATGTGAATGAGTTTCTTTTTAAATGTATTTTTTGTATGAAAGGCACGAAGTTTTGTGACGTTGGATTACGAAGTGCAAGGGTGTGAGTGAAGAAAAGCAAAAATTACGTTAAAATTAAAATGGAGGAAATGCGTGACCGAAACAGAGAAAGTATTAATAATATTAATGAAAAATTGGTTTCAATTCGAAAAACAAAAAACAACGCCCTTGCTTATGTTTCCGTAAAGTAATGCTTATTTATAAAATAAACTGTGTAATTTTTCGCAATCACGGAATAGCAATGGGTATAGAGATGTGGGCAACTACAACAATCGTTCAAATCTCTTGTAAATCAAAGAACATGGTTTCTGACTTAGTAATCCTCGTCAGCATAACTCTTGCGTGAATAAAATGTTTCGTTCAAAAATCCCATGCCATACATAAATACATGTTTAGTACTTTTCACAGATCTGCGAGCTACCTTTACCAGAAACTAACAAAGGATTTAATAAAATTAATAAATAAACACTTTTTGGTACTTTTCATAGATCTACGAGTTACGTTTACCAGAAACTAACAATAGATTTAATAAAATTTATAAATTAAACACTGTATTAATTTAATTTCTCATTTACCATTAATTTTCCAGCGATTTTGGCAAAATGTTTCAAAAAATCGTAACTTTACATCTGATGTTCATTTTCGCCTGTTAATGTTATTCGCTTATTGCAAACAGTACATCGGATGAAAATAAGAAAAAAATATCCAAAAATGTCAAGAAAACGCGAAAAAACAGAAACTGTGAAAATAATAATAATGAGTTCTAAAGGAATTCCATAATTAAATTGATTATTTATCAGCTTTAATCTTTGTAAAAATTAATGTTCACATTATTAACAACGCCTTTTTTAACCAAAAGAAACTTTGTAATTACAAATATAAAATTCACATGCAAATCAGGACAAATAAGAAGTATTG
Organism: Lethrus apterus; assembly: GCA_018397195.1. Lineage (NCBI taxonomy): Eukaryota > Metazoa > Arthropoda > Insecta > Coleoptera > Geotrupidae > Lethrus > Lethrus apterus. The sequence continues at coordinate 2,382 of JAFFZR010028515.1, read as the reverse complement.
GTCGATTTCATTACATCCAATGACATTATTTTATAAACATAATTTGGTCTTTAATATGCAATGCATATTCGTTTTAATAAAGGTCGTCGATTTTTATTGGTTACAAATGAAAAAACAGTGTGAAAGTATGGACGCCCCACAGTGAATAAAATTATGTACCATTGTCTTCATATTGTTTGTTAATAGCAATCCAACGCATATGTATAATATTTGATTATGGGACATCGTTAACGGTAACATGCTACCGTTTGCTTTCATACGCTGTCACATTCAAATTTATAAGGATAATCAAAATTAAAAATTATAATTAAATTTGTTAATCTTGTTAATTTATATTCTTAAATTTGCACTTTAAGGATATTTGCTTTTTTTAAGTTATCCATAATATTTATTTTGTATTATAAACTTGTTAAAATTGCAATGCGATTTCCCAATTATTTTATCATTTTTCAAAGCGTCCTCATCTGGTGTGTGTTGTGACTAAGTTTGATTATTACATTAAATAACTCACATTCTATATACATAACTTAAAATAGTATGAATTCCTTAAAGTTGTTGTAATATTCCAATGTATATAGACTATTTCTCACTTATTTTAATATTTTGCTAACGAAACGCTACTATATTTGAATTCTTTAAACAGAAATTACAAACGAGCATCTTGTTATGATTATTTGTACAAAAATCGTCGTAACTAAGAAATTTGTAGCGAATAATCTTATAGGTAAGATTTTTCAAAATTTCTTTCATTGGCGTATCCGTTACATAAAATTGTAGATTTAGGTTTATTGTGAGCATTTAAAATTGTCCAACTTGATTTTGTATATAATACACAAGTGATATTTCTGATTTCTAATGTGGAATGACAACTACGACGTTGTTTCATCTATCTATCTATCTTCTATCTATCTATCTAACACCCCGTAGAAAAAGTTGTAGTAGTAAATTGCTAAATAAATTAAGGGACTGGTCTATTATCTACGTCTAAAAGCAAATTTGTCATAATTATTTTCGTTTGGGGGTAATATTTTTTTTCGAAAATCTTACATTTTAAGAAAAATCGAAATAAATAAGAACACTTAGTATTTAGGTATAGGGAACCCTTTTGAAAGTTTGGCTAATTTTTTACGTACAATTCAAAAATGTGTTGAAATATAGGATGTTCCATAAGAAAAAGTATAACTTTGATATGTCACTCTTTTTTGGAGCGGCCTGTATATTTGAAAATATTTTTAAAATGTAGCCCTTATTGACTTACATAATCCACCTGCAACCTGAAGTTGAAGAATATATGCCGTTTCGCCTTAAAACTCCGTCCCGTCGGTGGTGACACACCCTGTATTCATTTTATGGGAAAATTATAGTTATAATAATAATAATAATAATAATTTTATTGGTGCAAGAATAACAATAGCGTACAAACATTGGTATATTGTATAATTCACCAAATGGTTCTGTCAGTTAAGCTGCATCTTCCCTAAGAACCGTAGTACTTAACCTAAGTTTAAACATAAACATATGAAAAATATGCGAAATATAAACTAATTATTGTTGTCATCTTATGCCATTTGAACCTTCTGCTCGTCAACTAATTTTTTACGCAAATATAATCGGAAGCCAGATAGAGATAACTGTTTTATATCACACGGAAGAGAATTCATACAATTGGCGATATTGTATCGGAAAGATCTTTTAAAAAAGGATGTCTTGTGAGATGGAACATCAAAAAGATCTCTACGACGAATATTTATGTTATGAATGTCCGTGCGATATTTAATTTTAGCAAAGAGATACGGCAGCAATTTAGAAGCTATAATTTTATGACAGAAACACGCAAAGTGTAGATTCCGTCGTTTCTCCATATTTAGCCAGTCCATCTCACATAATTTATAAGACACATGTTGCCTTCTCCGAATGCTGAAAATGAATCTGAGACACGCATTTTGAACAATTTGTATGCGACGAGAATCAATAGAATCAATACGGTGGCCATATATTGTATCACAAAATTGAAATGTGATAAAATAAGGGTGTCACACAAAAGTGTTTTTGTCTTGGTATTTAACAGATGCCTATTAGGGAATAGAATTTTTAAATTGCTAAATGCTTTTTTGATACAGTTATTAATATGTGTTTTAAAACGTAGCTTTACATCGATATATAATCCTAAATTTTTAGTACATTCTGTATGTGTCAGCGGTACACCATCGAGAGTAATATTTACTTCGGGTAGCAAAGTGGCTCGGACTCTTTCCTTACCGAATAACATAAAATTAGATTTTTCCGGATTGATCTTAAGGGAGTGTTTTGATGAAATGTCTGCCAATTTAGACAGATCACTGTTAATATTATTAATTGCTTCATGTAAATCATCCGGAACGA
>JAFFZR010028514.1:0-12029 GCA_018397195.1 Lethrus apterus | reverse complement strand
AGAAAAAACTAATAATCCTCAACACAAACTAGAAATTTTAATTAAATCAATGAAAAAAAATCACAACAAATGTTCGAATATACCGCCTTCTGCATGAATGCAAAGATTAACACGTCGTAAAAAACTGAACTGGACTCTTCTCATCATTTCTACATCGTTTTTTTTTATTTATTGTAGCAACGCATCCAAAATGCAGTAGACACTCTAAGAAACGATGTCGAAATGATGAGAAGAGTCAAGTTCAAATTTTTACGACGTTAATCTTTGCATTCATGCAGAAGGCGGTATATTCGAACATTTGTTGTGATTTTTTTTGTTGATTTAATTAAAATTTCTAGTTCGTGTTGAGGATTATTATTTTTTCTGCCTAAACTATGAGAAATGGCGAAATGGAGCAAGAGACAAGAAATGTAGGTAACATATGTGTCTATCAGCAAAAAAAGTTTCAAAAGTATTCATCTAGTAACAAAAAAATTATGAGCTTCTTAAGATATGGATGACCATTTTTTGACCACTTACAAAACACGCAGAAGAGAAAATAACCGTGTCAAATAATGCTTTCTTTCAGTACAAACCCACATACCAAATTTGGTCACAATCGCGAGAAGCGTTATAAAGTTTTCTCGAAAAAACGATTTCTTTTCAGGAATTTTGTATCCCTCTAGCGGCTAAACGAAGCAACTTTGAATAGAGGNTCGCGATTGGGACCAAATTTGGTATGTGGATTTGTACTAAAAGAAAGCATTATTTGACATGTTATTTTCTCTTCTGCGTGTTTTTTAAGTGGTCAAAAAATGGTCATCCACATCTTAAGAAGCTCATAATTTTTTTGTTATTAGATGAATACTTTTGAAACTTTTTTTGCTGATAGACACATAAGTTACCTACATTTCTTGTCTCTTGCTCCATTTCGTCATTTCTCATAGTTTAGGCAGAAAAAAATAATAACCCTCAACACGAACTAGAAATTTTAATTAAATCAACGAAAAAATTCACAACAAATGTTCGAGAATATACCGCCTTCTGCATGATTGCTAAGATTAACACGTCGTAAAAAAATTGAACTGGATTCTTCTCATCATTTCGACATCGTTTCTTAGAGTGTCTACTGCATTTTGGATGCGTTGCCATAATTCCTGCAGTAGACACTCTAAAAAACGATGTCGAAATGATGAGAAGGGTCCAGTTCAAATTTTTACGACGTGTTAATATTTGCATTCATGCAGAAGGCGGTCTATTCGAACACTTGTTGTGAATTTCGTTGATTTGATTAAAATTTCTAGTTCGTGTTGAGGGTTATTAATTTTTTCTGCCTAAACTATGAGAAATGACGAAATGGAGCAAGAGACAAGAAATGTAGGTAACATATGTGTCTATCAGCAAAAAAAGTTTCAAAAGTATTCATCTAGTAACAAAAAAATTATGAGCTTCTTAAGATATGGATGACCATTTTTTGACCACTTACAAAACACGCAGAAGAGAAAATAACCGTGTCAAATAATGCTTTCTTTCAGTACAAACCCACATACCAAATTTGGTCACAATCGCGAGAAGCGTTATAAAGTTTTCTCGAAAAAACGATTTCTTTTCAGGAATTTTGTATCCCTCTAGCGGCTAAACGAAGCAACTTTGAATAGAGGAAAGTTGTGTTAAATCGTCCTATTTTGTCCTCAGGAATATGTGTTATTATTTTGTACAGACCTTTCGGGGACAGCCCGTATATTATACAACTGTAATATTGTTTTAAAAGTATCTTTTTTTTGTATTTTTGTATTTTTTGAGATAAACGCATGTTAAATACATAGTCTCCAATACACATAAAGCCAGCGTTTTATGCCAGCCAGGAATAAAAAAAAAATACTCACTTTAAAACCTCCTCCCTCTTCCTCTTGTATCCGCTCTTAGATCTAGAAGCTTCGTCGCGAAAACTAGGGCTGTATCTTTTTTCGAGTTTGCCTCCACTGCAAAGCGTAGCTTGCATAACCCCTGAAACAATTCGCCTTCATTTTGAATATACGTTTATCGTAAAAAAGTGATAATATTTTTCTCTCAATAATAACGCGAAATCGCCGAAATCATTTATTTCAATTTTATCGATTACGAACGCAATTTTCCCTATCATTACAACAAAATCAAGAAAATTAAAATTAAATAAATAAATAAAAACCAAAAGCGTGCAAGTACCGATTCGATTTTTGTAATTTTTTACACAAAAATCGAATAAGTAAAATGTGTGACAAAAGCGGTGAAACGTACGATATTTTTAGTGGTTTAAAAATGAAACTGAAAGTAAGTGAACTGAAAAAAACATACGATGTGAGAAATGTTTTTTTCTAGTTCGAACTGTTTTTATTTTTTAATGCTGGTAGATACTAAAAGAAATAGTTACTGAGGATGGAATGCAAAACTAGTCCTGATTTGGATGAAATATGAAGCCGGCAGAAATTACTGACGAATCCATAAATTTTGAAAATTAACATAATTAACATATGCACAAGCATCGCATTTTACAAGCCCAACAATGTAATTTTTTGCATTCCATCTATTTATATTGAAAGTATAATAATATTAATAAAAGAGACTTCCAACCCTTTCGTCTTTTGATATCAAAATGGAATACGTCCATACAAACCCAATGAAATGGACGACCGAAGTAGCATTTGGGAGCAGGTAGGCAGCAGGCAGCCGTCTGTCTGTCTGTGTGTGTGCCGGTCCAGCCGGATGCCGATACCCTCAATAAAACAAGTAAACGTTTTGTGGCAATATCGATGTAAAATATATCATTCGTACCAAAAACAACATCCACACAAAGGATTAAATTATACTGTCACTACCTCATTATCATTAAAATTCACATACCCGTCAAATAATCTTATACTTACCTGAAAATATTGTAATTCTACTTACTGAAAGAACTAATTGCGATTTTACCGTTCTTTTCAATTTTATTTGGAAAGTGGGAAAGGTGGTTTCATCATTCATACAACGCAACTATACAAATTTACCTTATTTTTTACTTATACAACAGTACATCTTAAAAGGCCCACAAAATGCAATTTAAACTAAAAAAAGTTCACAAATAAAAATAAGTTGTGTTTGAATAATTTTATTCGATAAAAAATGCACAACAATCACAACAATGGTGACACGACAAAGCGCGCGCTTATTTGTTTCACTTAAATAAAAACAAAGCACACATTTATTAATTTCAGTTAATGATAAAAAAAAAAATAAACAATGAGGGTGAGTGACGTGTCAGAAAAGTCCACTTTTCTTCTATATAGCTTTTATTTGTCTATGCTAAGTAAACTAAGTAAAAGTAAAAAAACTTCGTTCTACATGCACAATTAAAAATTTATAATAAGTTCTAAAAGTATTTATTTAGCCAGTTCTTTTATTTCGTGTACAGTTTTGTCTATTCAGTACAAACATAATCACTAGCCTAGAGATATCACATGTATCTTACTTATAACCAGATGATTGAGCAATTCCGGAATATCGAGTTACTCATACTTACAGTCTAAATTAAGGATATCTACCGCTTAGACCTTAGACTGTCAATAATTTGGATATGATATAAAAGAACAGCGTTATTATTCATATGATTCAGTCATTGAAATATAATTTAAATCTCGATCGACCATGTAGAGAAAGATTTTTTTTTGTAAAGGTTATCCATACAAAAGGATGATTTAATTACAAGGTTTCAAAATTTTAAAGGGCAATTGTGTGTTCTAAAATCAACCCTTTCAGAGTTACAAGGGTTATAATGAAATTAACTTTCTTGCGTATACATATCTTGAAAATAAATGAAGGAATTAATTTCCAACAGCAAAGGTTCACACCATAATTAATCGGCAGACGTTATCTTGCACGAAAATATACGAAACGAGTTCCGATTTTCTTTTGGCATACAGGTAAACATGTAATTATTGTGATATATTTATATGTGTATAATTTCTTAACATTCATGTATGCAAATTATAAAATTTGAAAATTATATTTAGGTACGATATATGAAAATAATATTAAGACTGGTTTGTACACTTTTAGATGTAAAGTTATAGTTTTGAGATTACCCCAAAATTAAAAAAAAAAGACATAGAATCAAAATAAAACTCCGCTCTCTTACACAACAATAGTGAAAATAAAATACAGATATTTGTCACATCTAATTGTCAGTCTAAGTCAGTACACATCCTTATCGAAAAATAAACAATGAAAACACCATCTGAGCATTCCCATCGTTTGTCGAGCGCTCGATACGTCCCGAATTGCGGAAGCAGATATCACATCATTAAAAACAAAAATAAAAGCGACAAACAGCGAGAAAAATGAAAAAACAATCTGGAAATAAGTGCGGAAAGTCTTATTCAGGAGCTTCACTTTTTATCTAAAGTTCCTCGATTAAATTTTTGACACCTGCCTTATTTCTACTCAGCTTACCTTTATACTTCGGTACAAACATTTTGATATCTTGCTCTTGTATATTTTGGTAGAAGTCTAATTCTCTAAAGTTCAATGGTTTGCAAATCGTGTTAGGATTTAAAACCATAAGTCTAGTGTGTCCTCCAACCTAATAACAAAAGAAAAAAATTACAACTAATTATTGGTAAAATCTTAACATTCCAAAATTTTACAGCATTCACTCAATACAAGATAAAGCAATAAGCATGACAAATTGTTTTGAATAAAAGCATGTTTCCTTGAATGCGAATTCGCGGAAGCAGCTAGCAATTTACGCAATTAAAATAAACTAAATAATTACTGCAAAATAAATGGTACGTGGAATTAATGTTAACAGTTTCTATTTATTTGTTGTATAAAAATATTCTCTGTAAATTGGGAACAAAGTTGAAAACACCAAGTTTTATCCTATATACATACATACATACATACAGTCTGTCCCAATTTCACATTCGTGAATATACATATGCTTTATATGGGTTTAAACCTTCTCAATTTAAGTTTAAAAATATTAGTTTATAATTTAATTGTTTTTCAGTATTTACGTCATGCGTCATGCATTCTACAAAAGACTATAACGACTTCAATTGTGATTTAATCACCAACAAACCATATACCGGGTGTCCCAGCTTAGACGGAAACTTCAATTGCTCCTTTATTAAGAGTAATTCAGTTCTGAATCTTTGTGTGCATTGATAATTCAAATTTCTCTATCAACCAAAAATATGTACAAAGCTGGCCGAAGTCGGTACAAGCTTTCTTATTTTAAATGCAACACCCTATTTTTTATTATCTTTTTGGATTTTCCATAAAAAATAAACACCAGTTTGTTAAACACATACTTGGGTCTTAGTAGCCCTGTTTCGGAGTTATTCGACTTTTTTTGAAAAAAACAACTCGCGATATTTTCGGAAATTTGAAGTATCTCCGGAACTAATGTGCGAAGAGAAATGCGGTTTTCACCATTCGATTTATTAAGATGCATTTTATTCCTCATTACGAATTGAAACAATTCGGTTCATTAAAACGTGAAATAAGAACGTTGGAAGTTCAGACTTTTCAATCATGGCTAGCGTGATTTTTTTAAATGCAACACTATATTAATTGTGGTTTCATCGGATAGAAAATCTCATTCCCTTTCACCTTTATGAATACATGTTGGCATCTACAAGTAGTAGTTTTGTAGTTATTTCGTTTTTTTCTTTATACCATATTTCTTGACGTCTAAATCCTCAATACACTAATAATTTCGCCAGTAACTTGTTTTCATTAAATATAAAATTAAATACAACAATAGAACTAATGTTCATACATTCAGCGTATGATTTAGAAATATTAAATTGGGTTACAAATTTCATTATTTAGAAAATATTTTTGTCACACATTGGTACCAGGCTTGTGACTGGCAGTAACTTGTTCTATTACTGGCATGTTTGAATAAACTGTCAAAACAAACAAACCAAGTTTACTACCAACTGTAAAATGTGACGGTTAATAGACAATATTTGCATTTAATACTGCAATCTTTAATACATTTATTTATTATTAGTAGTTATAGTTATAACTATTAAACAGTGGTTTTGTCTTAATTAGTGTTACGTTAAACAGTTTTTTAAACATGCCAGAAACAGAATAAGTTACTGTCAGTGCCTGGTACGAATGTGACACAAAAATATTTTCTAAATAATGAAATTTGTAACCCAATTTAATATTTCTAAATCATACGCTGAGTGTATGAACATTAGTTCTATTGTTGTATTTAATTTTATATCTAATGAAAACAAGTTACTGGTGAAATTATTAGTGTATTGTGGATTTAAATTTAGACGTTAAGAAATATGGTATAAAGAAAAAACGGAATAATTACAAAACTATTACTTGTAGATGCCAACATGTATTAATAAAGATGAAAGGGAATGATATTTTCTATCCGATGAAACCACAATTAATATATTGTTGCATTTAAAAAAATCAAGTCTGAACTTCCAACGTTCTTATTTCACGTTTTAATGAACCGAATTGTTTGAATTTGAACAGTGCCACTAAGATCAAGTATGTGTTTAACAAACTGGTGTTTATTTTTTATGGACAATCCAAAAAGATAATAAAAAATAGGATGTTGCATTTAAAATAAGAAACTTTGTGCCGACGAAATAACCGGAAGTCGGCCATCTTTGTACATATTTTTAGTTAGAAAAATTTGAATTATCAATGCATACAAAGTTTCAGAACTGTATTACTCTTAATAACGGAGCAATTGAAGTTTCCATCTTAGCTGGGACACCGGTATATTATTAAATGGGACAGTCTTAGCTACAACTTGGAGAAAAAAATCTTTTTTAAACACTTTCATGTAGTTGTGATGTCACCGAAAATTTTTTTACATTGCTCGGTATAATTTTTTTTGTGTATTCTTGTAGAGCATTTTAAGTACTTTTGACCGGTATAAACTTTTAGTAGGGTATAATATGAAATTTTTGCAAAAAATGCGAAAAACTGGTTTGAGCTAGTAGGCTGTTAAATCCGAAATTCTCTGGCACAAACAATTAGTGATAATAATTAAGCAAGCGTAAAACAACTGCGTCGCTTATTTGACGTTTCAAAGTGCTGAAAGAATTCGTTTTGTTTACTATTAGCCATCCCAAAATGGAAAATGCAACTAATGAACTAGTAGATATAAGTTTATTTTACCAGGTCTACAAATATGAAACCGCCCTTTATGTTTGAATAGTTAAAACAGCAAATTTATGAACTGTCAAACCGTACCAACTGTCTCAATTGTTTTATACATCAACGCATTTTTTTACAGTACTGAAAATGTCGAATTTTGTGCCTACAAACTATGATTTGCGGACATCATTGCTTTTCTGTTACCAATTGAAGAAAACTGTGCGGAATCTCATCGAATGCTTGTAGAATGCTTGTGAAACACAGTGCAAAGAGTGGTTTCGAAAGTTCCGAAGTGGTGATTTTGACGTGAGGAATGAAGAACGTGGCAGGCCGCCGAAAAAGTTTGAAGACGCCCAATTGCAAGCGTTATTGGATGAAGACGATGGTCAAACGCAACAAAAACTTGCAGAACAATTAAATGTGACACAACAAACCATTTCCTTGCGTTTGAAGGCCATTGGAGAGATTTTGAATGTCGGAAGATGGGTGCCGCATGAACTGACTGAAAGACAGAAAGAAAACCGAAAAACCACCTGTGAAATGCTGCTCGCCCGGTACAAAAGAAAGTCTTATTTGCATAGCATTGTTACTGGCGATGAAAAATGGGTCTATTTCGTGAATCCCAAGCGAAAAAGATCATATGTTGACCGCGGCGGCAAAGCCAAATCGACCGCAAAACCAGATCGCTCTGTGTTTTCTGGGATCAGCGTGGTGTTAACCCGGTGAAACAGTTAACAGTGAACGTTACCGACAACAATTGGTCGATCTGAACCGTGCTATATGCCAAAAACGCCCAGAATATCAAGCCAGGCAACACAAAGTGATTTTCCTTGATGACAATGCACCACCACACCGAACAAGAGAGACCAAGGAATTAGTCGAGCAGTATGGCTGGCTCATGCGGCTTACTCACCAGACCTGGCGCCATCGGATTATTACATGTTTGCATCGATGGGACACGCACTTACAGAAAAACGCTTCGATTCCCACGAAAATGCGAAAAAATGGCTCGATGACTGGTTTGCCGAAAAAACGAACAATTTTTCTGGCGTGGTATCCATAAATTGCCCGAGAGATGGGAAAAATGTGTAGCTAGCGGTGGCGATTACTTTGAAGAATAAATTTCTAACCATTTTTTTTACAATAAACGTGTTTTTGTGCAAAAAAGGCAGTTTCACATTTGTAGACCTAAGTAAGTGTCAGAAAAATAGTGTTCAAGCGCAGAGGCTTTATGCTGATTGTTTTCCAGACATAATCGCTCCAAATACACACTCAAAATAAACTTGTAACAGAAAAACAATGAAGTGTTTAATGTTTTGAAATACACATCTGCATTCTAATACATTTTATTTATGTTTCATATACAGAGTCATTCACGAAAGTGGTTCGTTAGAATTTTTCCGTGTTCCAGAAATATATCAACTCTAATAACTTGGAATTATAAGCTACACCAACTGATCTCTTATTCTAAATTTTGGCACCCTCGTATCACTTCCAGTAGTACCGGAAGTGCATACCAACTTTGTTATTTTAAATGGAATGTTATATTTTTTCATCGTTTTTCAAATTCTACTCACAATTCTACACCAAAACTTATAAGGGTACCCTATACTAAAATCTAGCCGTTTTGGAGTTTTTTGTTGTTTTAAATAACTTTCACCAATTGCAGTGGTATATTAAAAATTCTGTATTTCCGGAAGTACTGCACTTGAAATCTTCATTTTTGGCATTTTGCTAGTTGATACCATGGGCAACGGAATGTTAAAGTTACCAGGAAGTATACAGGGCCGCTCAAAATTAGCGACCACTTCCAACAACTTCAAATCAGTAAAAATCAATTTTTTTAAATGGAACCCCCTACATATTACTGCATTTTTAAATGCGCTTAGTAATTCTACATAGATTGTTATAAGGCATACAACTCATTTTTTCTAAGTTTTTGGGTTATAAGCAGTTTTCTAAATAATTCCCCTAAAAATACCGTTTATGCCTTGTTTAGTGATCTTGGACAACCTTGGAATGTCATTGTAATTAAGTATTATGATTGTCTACTTTGGCACTTGTCTTTTGTTTGAAATTAGTATAAAGATATAATGGTTGGTGTAGTAAATAATTACACAATATTTTAAATTTATTTTACATACATGGAGAGTAGTGGATAGAACATGTCGTACTTTTAACGAAAGATATGCAAATTTGCCAACAATGACGAAAAAAAATTTAGAAAGTTGGAATCAAATTTTCTGCTTTTCGGAGAAGCTGCTAATTGCAGAAAAGCAAAAATTTGATTGCGGTTTTCTAAATTTTTTCTTCGTCATTGGTGGCAAATATGAGTATCTTGCGTTAAAAGTACGACATGTTCTATCCAAGGCTGTCTAAGATCACTAAACAAGGCATAAACGGCATTCTTAGGGGAATTACATATTTTGAAAAATAGGTTGTATGCCTTATAACAATCGATGTAGAATTACTAAGCGCATTTAAAAATGTTGTAATATACAGGGGTTCTATTTTAAAAAATTGACTTTTACTGATTTGAAGTTGTTGGAAGTTGTCGCTAATTTTGAGCGGCCCTGTATAATTCCTGGTAACTTTAACATCACCATTCCGTTGCTCATGGTATAGCACTAGCAAAATGCCAAAAATGAAAATTTCAAGTGCAGTACATCCTGAAATACAGAATTTTTAATATACCTCTGCAATTGGTAAAATTTATTTATAACAAAAAAAAATCCAACACGGCTAGATTTTAGTATAGTGTACCCTTATATGATTTGATGTAGAATTGTGAGTAGAATCTGTAAAACGATGAAAAAATACAACATTACATTTAAAATAACAAAGTTGGTATGCACTTCCGGTACAACCGGAAGTGATACGAGAACGCCAATAATTTAGAATAAGAGATCGGTTGCTGAAACATATAATTCCAAGTTATTAGAGTTGATATATTTCTGGAACACGGACCACTTTCGTGAATGACCCTGTATGTATGTAATTTGTAATAAGAGTCGAGCAATACAGCAATAACATTATTAAAGGATTATACAGTGCGTTCATTTAAATTTGTTATCAAGATGCGTAGAAGTCATAGAACGCATTTCTTAGATAGTTTCATACAGTCAAACGAAATTCAAATGTCGAACTACTTGTCATTTTCGAACTTTATTTAATAAAACCTTTTAATAAAAGCTTTTTTATCACAACCATATTTTCGTAATGGTATATGTACACCGATTGCCGATTGGTCAGTAAATGAGACGTCTCGCAGCGACTTTATATGGCAACTTCCTTCAATTCTAATAAATCTTTTAAAGGCAATTATACAGTAAATATTATACACTGTGTTGCTTTAAATCTGGGACACAAGGATTTTACATGTAAAATTGAATTATTTCAAATATTATCTCCCGTGATTATTTTAGATCAACATCTTCAAGACAAAAGTTGTTCAGAATTAAAATCTACGTGTAATGCACTAGTTAGTTTTGTTAAATATGCAAAAAATCTTCTTAAAATCAATAAATAATGTACAGCGAGATCGAGAAAAAAAATTAGTCAAAGTAAGCTATGAACAAAAATCGGCATGTCTTTACTTAAACCACTATTTTTTTCAAATTGATGTTGTTTGTCCAAACAAATCAAAGCTTTTCTTTTAGAATCCTATTTTAGAAATGGAAATGAAACAGGAAACGGTTGCCTGTTATGAAAAATTTCAGGATTCTAAAAGAAAAGCTTTGATTTGTAATCAATATGTGCCTCTTTGACAAGTAATATGATGGCTGTTGTTTTATAATTTATTTCTAGAAAGTCATGGCCAGACACTATTAAATCCATTGATTTATGGTACATTATTTATTGATTTTAAGAAGATTTTCTGCTAAACTAAATGTATTACATGTAGCTTTTAATTCTGAACAACTTTTGTCTTGAAGATGTTGATCTAAAATGATCACGGAAAATAATTGCAATAATTCAATTTTACATGTAAAATCCCTATGTCCCAGATTTAAAGCAACACTGTATACATTTGTTCACTTAATGACCAGCAGTAACTAACAAATTGATCTGTTTTTTTTTCCAACAGTTTCCTCTCATAATCTAAGTAGTATACTGAACAAATACCGCAACTGTCTAGGCGCCACTTGCCAGCATGATGACACTTTTGCTCTAATATTGCGCCTTTGGGACGTTTGATAAGACGTATTTTTTTATTCATTTTTAATTTTTTCTAAACTATTGTTACAAGTTGTAACAGTACATCGACACTCAATAACGAATAAACAGCATTATAAGGAACAAGTAAAAACGTCAAAATACAGTCGCGCAGTGTACCTCGCCAACAAGCATAGGTTCGAAGCAACCGTCAGTCATAAGTATACAGAACGTAGTACTGTACAGGGTGGGCAAATTTCGATGTTTTAATAGGGAATTTCGATAACCATAAAATATACAAAAAAATTGCCCTACAATACTCGATCGCTTTTTTAGAGAAAAATTCAATGGTGAAAACCAAAGTTGGCTATCGTCTTTTGTTTTCGAGTTATGCGCAAAAATTCAATTTTTTCAGTTTTCGTTTTATGACTATATCTTGCTTATTTGGAAAATTGAAGGAAATAATGTCCACGTTCTTCAGGCACTTTTTTTGATAAAAATGCAGTGGCGTTTTTTAAAAAAGTTCTACAAATTCGAGTTGTGACATAAAGTTATAATTTTTTATATGGAACTCATAGTTGGCTGTGGATCAAATAAAAAGATAATTTTTTTCCCCTATAATGTGTCCCCACTTGCAGCTTCAGAATTATTATTACTCTGAATAAAACATTGTAATATTCAAACTTTATTCGCCTACTACGCAAAAATGAACATCTGACCTTGAAAAGTATGAATTT
>JAFFZR010028513.1:0-12035 GCA_018397195.1 Lethrus apterus | reverse complement strand
AAATTATTTGGACTGGTGAATCTAAATTCTCAAGGAAGGAATCGTCAACTGAAGAAAGTTGCATGTTTGGATTTTTTGATAGTATGTTATTTAAAGCTCTAGAAACCTGACACGGTGTTATCAAATTTGTTACACCGAGTGCATATTTACTACATGACGCTTCATTGTATCAGTTTTGCTATTATTTAATTTAATATTATCCTTCTTTTTACTACTTTTTTAGAGTCAGCTGTTATATTAATGTGCTGATCATATGAAACATTTTGGGCGCTTTAGTTTCTTTAACCTCATCATCATTTTTTGTAAATATTTCTTTTTCTATTCTACGATATCTAATTACACCAAAAAAAAAAAAATTGATTTTCTGTCAGCAAATTCCTCAGTTCATTAATAATGATATTCTTTTATTAAACAATACAATTTTCTAAGTCAGTCATAGTTTGAGACACAAATTTACTTATGGATTTATTTTAAAATTTTGCTTTTTACCATCAAATATTCCGTTCATTAATTCCTTTAAACTAAACCACTTGATATTCGTTTGTTTAATTTAAAGCAATAAAATGATGATGATGATGATGATGAAAGTCACATTTTTTAAATTTACTCTCCCGAAAACAGTCGTTTGTTGTTGCCAATGTGCAGCTCAATATTTAGTCTGGAACATCACAAGTTTATTGAGGATTTTTTTTTGCACTGATACTTATTTTAGGCATTACAATTTTTTGTAAACCTTGAAATCTCTGCTTTCTTTACAAAATGTTGCTTCAGTTTATCCGCATCACTACATGTATAGCTTAATATTTCTTCTTATTGCAGACAATGTTTTATGTTGCTGTACCAACTGATCTTGCAAATATCACCAAAGTAATATCAATTAAAATATTTGTTCTTTTTGTTCATGTTTTTTGTGGTTTTTATTACATTTTTTCTTGCTT
Organism: Lethrus apterus; assembly: GCA_018397195.1. Classification (NCBI taxonomy): domain Eukaryota; kingdom Metazoa; phylum Arthropoda; class Insecta; order Coleoptera; family Geotrupidae; genus Lethrus; species Lethrus apterus. The sequence goes on along the minus strand of JAFFZR010028513.1, from coordinate 11,097 downwards.
TTTTTTTAATTTTCTTTTATTTAACTCATTTACAATGCCACATCAACAGGTTGTTAGAAACTTGCTCAATTTACTGCAAGGATTATGGAAACGTGGAAAACGTAATCGGAATATTTGATCGGAAAGCTAACTCAAAGTTAGAACACGTGTCGAAGCCTCAAATAACTTTATATGAATATATGTATGTGACAACACCAATTTGTCTTTGCCTCATCTCATATGTTGATTTTATAATAATGCAGAAACATAAACGTCAAAATATTACTTAAAACTATAAAGTAAACGTGGTGTAGTCGCTATTATCCACCTGCAATTGAACAAAAGTATGCATAAACTTTGTTTGCCTGAGGCTTCAATATATGACGCACCGCTACCTTTATGGAACGTTGTTTTAAATTAATCCCATTGAACAGGTTTACATGTTAATTGAAGTTGTGTGTTTAAACATTTCGCAATTAAAAAATTATTTATCGTCTTCGATTATAATCGGTGTTACGTCAAACGTTTAATGTGTTGAATAAAGTTTCATTTATTGCAGGACGAGTAACTTTGGGCAGTAGTCCTGGTGCAGATGTACCTGTACATGGTACCGGTGTGCTTCCTTTGCACTGCCACATCGAAAACAGTGAAGGTGTTGTGACGATATATCCTTTGTCGGAAAACTTATCCATCGATGGCGTCCCGGTTACAGTTCCTACACGTTTATCTCAGGGTAAGTTTGTTTCAAGATATTCTTGTTTTAAGCCTTCCACTGAAGCTAGTAGATGCGTTCGTAGATTTATTTTGTCGGTAGGTTCGAGGTCGAAGTCTAACTTATTGTAACCAATTTTTTTCCCATAAAAATGAAATCAACGATTAATTGAGTTTTAAAAGCTCCTCAAAATATTTTTTATTTCCTCACTCATTAAACATATATAGCATATATCTTTTTTTTTTGTCTAAAAAATTCCTAAATTAAAGGAAATTTCTTTGAAATCGATTAATGATTTTAAAAAATCCGATTCTTTTGTGTTTTGTTTTTGATATACCATCGTTTTATGAAAGAATCGATTGATTCACACTCACCGATTTGCGAATCAATCGATTCTTTGATACAATCAAATTTGATGCTATATGTTACGGCTATTATTTTAAGAACATACAAAGCGTGACTTTAATTATCCGTAGCAGCTGCACTATTTTATGACGATAATTTTATTTAGAAATAGCCGACCTGGATAGTAGCCTTAAGTGCGAATATATTGTATGACTGTGAGAAATAATTTTCTAAATTACTAGATCGTGCAGCAAAGGAGAGAAAAGTAACTGGCATCGTGGACATCATTAGACAAGTCCTAATTTTAGTTAAGGAAATCAGGCGATTTATAGACAGACAGATATATGTATATAATAATCTTAATTGATATATGTAACTTTAAAACATCTTTTATTTATTATTATATTGTGTCATTTCAACATCTAAATCTCGCAGTCGTTTTCGTCATTCAGATTGCATCAATATATATTTTTTTACAAGCAACCCTTCATGCTATTGTTCATTGTTTACATATAAAAATATAAAGTTGAAATTAGAATGAATATATAAATTGAAGATAGAACCGCCGTTTCTAGTTATTTGCGTTTTAGTTAACATCAACTCTCACCGGTTAAAATATTCGACTTATTTTAAATTCACTCTTTATACTTTATCTTTATACTCTCCTGGCCAATTTATTAGGATTGCGTGATTTGTTGTATAAACCATTGCAACAATTTTAATGTCTTGTTAATAAAGATTGTAAATGCAAATTCTTAAAGGCATTTTTTATTTTTTTTTTATGGATTTACAATTACATCTATCTATCTGGCTCCCCCAGATTCCAGCCTAACTAATTGTTGCACACTTTATCCTCAATAGAAATTTATCTCCGTTGTAAGTTTGAGGGCACGTTTAATAAAACAATAAACTCGAGCTTTTTGCAATTGTTATGATATTGTTATAATATACAGGATAGGCCACCTAAGCGTATTTCCTCGATAACTCTATTGCTGTTAGAGATACGAAAAAATGTTCAATACAAAAGTTATTTGGATTTATAAATTGCACATTCTAAAAATATTTTTAAGGTTGGCAGACTTCCGGTTATATAGGAAATGCATAAGAACTTCGTTATTTTAAATGGAATACCCTGTATATTATTGCATTTTTTAATTTCCCGTCAAATTTAAAGGTCACTTAATTAACCATATATTGTATATAAGTTGTACCGTTTCGGTGTTATATGACTTTTTTTGTGAAAAATGACATTTGCGGTGTTGAAATTGTTGATATCTACGCAGCGGAACAAAATAGACAGTTGCGGTTTTGACCATTGTATTAAGCATGAAGAACTCTCCTTTAGGCTACAAATTTAAAATTTTAAGATTCAGACAAGTCGTGATATGATTTTTCAAATTTAGAGATCTTCAAACATAGATAACTTGATTTTTTAAAATGGAATTGTGTACTAATGTCTACATCATCAGACGCAAAATTGGATCCTCTTTCGATTTTATTAAGGTATATTTTGGTCTATTTCCGATAGTTTTTGAGATATTCGCGATTTTCCTATTTTGTGTTAAGCAATTGGCATTCGTCTAACAATTTCAATATTAATATCGTATTTTCAAGCAAGCTTTGCCTCGACGGATAACCAACATCGGTGGCCTTTGAACGTATGGGCAGGTATTTTGGGCAACTACATGGTCCAATATTTTTAGAATTTTTGCGGAACGAACACCATGATTTGTTGGAGAAGATGTCTCTGGCTATTATTCAACATAATGCTAGAAAAGTGCGTTTGCTATTAAATGACATCTTTACAAATAGATGGATTTGGTCGAGGAGGCCCTATAGCTTGGCCAGCTAAGTTTCCCGATCTAAGAAAAATTGATTTTTTCCTGTGGGGATTTAATAAAAATAAAGTGTATCGCACTCCCTCCACTACTGTTGAAGATATGCAAAAGCGTTCAGAGATATTACGCCCCAAATATTTTGCACTTATTTAAATGCAATCTTACTTGCGAAAATAATTTCCAAATATAAGGGTAGAGCTGAAAGTTTGAAGGAAATATGAGAAGAAAATGTAAATACGAAATCTCTATCTCCAAAAAAATTAGAGAATTGATAATATAAGAAAATTTTAATTTTATTTTATTTTTAGAAAATAATTGGAAAAAAATGTGTGAAAAAAAAGGTGGATGCAAAAATTACGGAAAGTGTGGAAATACTTACATTTAAATGAAGGTGATGCCAGTTTGCAAAAAATAAGAAATTAAATTAATAAAAACTATAATAGGAAAAAGTGATGGAGAAAATTAGAAATTAAAGATGTTCAAAAGAATTATGGGGGTAGAGCTGAAGCTGTTAAATAAAAGGGAACTACTTGTGAGAAGAAAATGTTAATTCGGAAAATTATATCCCAAGACGAATCAATTCTTTAGAAAATATTTGCAAACTGGGCAAAGTGTAAAAATAAACATTTATAAACACCAGTTTGCAAACTCGGAAATTACAGGTCAATATAAAATATAATTGGAAATAAGAATTAGGATTTGTGCCCTTTTCCTTTACGAATAAAATTTTTCTTCTGTTTTCTGTGTTATGGAATTTATTGTAGAGGGATTTGAAAACGAAATAAAGTTTATTATTATTATATTATTATTATAGATGTCCAGGTAGAATTTTCCATAACACAGATTTGCAGAAGACTTTGAAAGACAGAGTAACTTAAGTTGTGATCTGGAGAAACGAAAGAAAAAATATCAGGATTGGAAAATGGCGCAGAACAGAAGAATATAGACAGTAGACGATAAAAGAGAAAAAGGGAAATACAAGGGTGACAATATTATAATTCCAAGAAGAGATAAAGGAAAAGAAGAAAATTTTAGCAGCAAAATTTTTACAGCTTTAGAAAATAATCAGAAAAAGTTATGGTGACTAGTGCAAAAATTACGAAAAATGTGGAAACACTTATATTTGAATGAAGTGTAAAAGTTAATAAAAATTAAAGATCTTCAGGCAGAATTTTCTTCAACATACGCTCTATAAATTTTCATACTGAAAGCATCACAAAAGAAGTAAACAATAATGTAGCAATTAAAGTCGACGAAGAAGGAAATGAAGATCAAATTAAGGAAAAGAAGAAAATGGCAAGAATGAAAATGGGACCAGAACAGGAGAATAGAGACATTAATGTAGGAGAGAAAATATATGGATTACAAATGTTCGAAGGCTAGACTATTAGGGAAGAAACAACGTGGGAATGGTATAATAGAGAGATTTAGATATGGAATTGAGTATATTTATATACAGAAATTATTTTATTTTATGGCACACTATTTAAACATTTAAATAAGTAAATGTCCAAAATATAAAATTCATGAAAAGTCCGTTAAATACAGATTTAAAGTATAGAATAGGACAGGTGAAATAAAATATTACTTCGATTAATAAATGTGTTCGGAACAGGGCCGTAGCCAGCCTTCGACTATAGGAAGGGCAGTTGATTTTCATGATTTTAATAGGTTGATTATTAAAGTTAATAAAGAAATAAAAAGCATAAATACCTACATGTTTTAATACAAAATGTCAATGAACGTAAATAAAGAAAACTACATTAAAGGATGAATAATTAATAAAGCTGTAACTGTCGATTACGTTTGTTATTAATTTTTTTTAAAAACACATCGAAATCAATTTCTTGTGTTCGTTTTTCTCAAAAGCCAGGTACACTAAGTCAGCCATACGCTGATGTGTCATGGCAATTCGTTGAGGACGATTTATAGCAGTTACTGCCGAAAATGAGGATTCACAGCATGCTGTACTGCAGCCAAATGTGGCAACGGTAGCAAAGAGATCGTACGTTTTTCTGAAAGCTTCTTGTTGCTTATGGAGCTCTTCAAATTTGTCACAATTTGATGGTTTCTGTTCAAAGAAACTTTTCATTACAGAGAACTCTTCCTTGGATGAAATAGTAACACCTGAAAAATGGATGTAATTGTAGTAAAAAGATTATAAATGAAAATAATTTCTCACTTTTATAAAGCCTAAAATTAAAATACGTTCTAGGTAGTGATACAAGATTATGCATACCTAATTGTTTCAGAAAGCCCAGTTTTTCGTAATTGAATTCTTCAATGGTGCTGATGGAACTAAAAGTTCTTCGTTGTCACAGAATCTCTCATCCAGTTGTATGGTTACTAAATCGATCACTTCGAAGTGTAATTGTTTCATTCGCGATAGTTCATTCATGCTGTTAGCTGATGGTAATTTATCGAAGACTAAATAGTCTTTCATAGTTAAAGGAACTCTTTTTTCTCTTTTATTAGAACTAGTATTAGATTCTGATGATGCGTTATCATTTCCCAGTATCATTTTTGACTCCGTAAAAATTTCAGAAAAGACCTTAACATCTCTTAATTTTGCTATCTGTTGCTTCACAGATTTTATAACACACAAAGCATCTTTCAAACCACTTGATCGAGTAATGAACTGAAACGAAATTCTATTCCAAACATGACTTTCTTTAATCCAATGAATTTAGCAACGTCTTCTCCAGTAAATGAATCACTTTTAATGATAACTTCTAATGTTTTTATAATTTTTTTGAAGTTAGAAAAAATAACTTTGACAATTGCCAGATGACCTGACCAGCGTTGTTCAAGAACCCTAACAATAGTTTTACCTTCATATATGGCTGTAATTTTATGGTTTAGGAAGAATGCTTTGCCCTGCTTGGCCCTGCACTGGCTACGGCCCTGGTTCGGAATATGCCATAATAATCATGAATGAATTATATAGAATATGCACGCAAATAATATACTTTGAAGTTTTATGGTGGTAATCCCAGAAAAAATTCGTAATAAAATAACCATTAAGATAAAATTTCCATAACATTAGTGCAGCTGTAAACATAAAGCACTGGGTGTGGCGCGACACTTAAACTAAATAGAGTACCTGTTCACGGATTACAAGGGTCGTAACGACAATTACAACTCCTGATGACTACAAAGATTAATGATTACTTAAAAATAAAATTCGTTGGAAACGAAACAGATTCCTTAATAAAACCTTGATTAATAGGTTTTGTCTTACTATTTCTAAGTGAATTACAGAACTCTTCGAAAAGAGAACAACTTTTCTTTTGTTGAATCCATATTATTTCAGTCATGTGGACATACATTGTGGAACATTCCATTTTTTGCAAGTTTATTTATTTTTGACGTTGTTCACAAAACATAAACAGAACCTTTTACATAAGGAGCTTGACCTCCGTAGACTAACCTTAGTTTCTGGGCGAAGAAACCCGTCGTCATACGGCTGCTGGTCTGCGGCCGCCGTAACACCAGCAGCCGTATGACGACGGGTTTATTCGCCCAGAAACTAACTTTAGTCTACGGAGGTGAGCCGTCAATGCATGTCAAGCTTGTAATGTCAAAGTATTTTGTCGACAGTTGACATAAAGCTGACGTCTGCGTACTGGCGAGTCTGTTGGGTAGCAATGGAAAATTGTCCATTTACCTACAGATTCTTTGTTCAAGGTAGCAGACGCCTGATGTTACGACGCTCACCGAAAGGTGGGGCTGCGCATCAGTTTCAAAACAGAACCTGTTACACAACAGAAAAAATTATATAAAACAAATGCAATGTTAGAAAACTTTGGAGAACTGGTTGCTTTGGGAGTGACTAGGGAATTATTTTCTCAATTACGGAATGCTTGATCTAATTGCTTAGTTCTTTTTTTATTATTTAATGAACATCATTCAGAAATGTGTAATACTTCTTTAAGCTATTTAGTTGACTTAGAATCTCCTTAGGGCAGTTCCTTTTGGGCTTGGTGAGGTTCTCCATTGAGACGATCTCTTACACCTAATTTCTGGTCTACTGGTTTTCTTCTTTTCAATTGCTTAGTTAATAATTATAATGTCTTTTTAAAATAAAGTCTGATATTATCGCAGCGTATACAACTGGTCAAGTGGTGACCTACATTTTCTAAACCCTTTCCTAGGCATTCTTCTCAATAGATGGTTATTCTTGATTATATTTGTTACTATCATCTGAATCAAATGAAGGTAACTCTCCACTATTGGGACATTTCTCCTCATTCCAGATATTTACTCTCAGGTTCCGTGCGAATCTTCTCTTAAAAGGCTAAATGATAATATGAAAATTTTTCAGTCCAACAATATTAAATAATAAATTAAAAGTCTTTCTTTTCGTGATATTTGATTTTAGATGGAAGTTATAAATCCAAAACAAACCAGTTGACAAAAAGTAAACTATCTCTAGCAGTAAATTTAGAAAAATTTAATTATGCCTCAAGGAGATTTATTGGGAGCAAAAGTTATATTAAGATTTTGAACTCATTCTTGATCAAAATATTTTTATGATTTAGACAATTTATCATATTTTATTCGCATTATTGTAAAATTTTTTGACACTTTTGTATAAAGAGCATCCTCCTCTCTTCTTCCTCAACCATATTCCTTCCTAATCACCATATCTTCCTCTCACTCATTTTTATCTGTCAAGATATAATTGTAAACATCTCGTGTATTCGTTCCAGTCTCTTTTAACATTACTTAATATAATTTCAATTGATATATTTGTCAATATTTTCTAGGTGTTATGCTCACAATCGGACGTTCAAACTACATGAGATTCAACCATCCAGCCGAAGCAAGACTAATGAAAGCCGTCCTGCCCAATTCAAGAATTTCAATGACGCCGATAACATTCGAAATAGACAATAACTACCAGCAAACGAAATATAACAAAAAACCTCCGGTCGTGCCGCGAAAAAGTCCTCGGGATTCTCTCTCCGACGAAGAACCGCCTTCCAGCATAATGACCAAAGTATCGAAATTTGAATATTTGGCAGCTCAAAATTTCAAAAAATCCATATCGCCGAAAGTTTTCTCTTCGAATCTCGTAACGGTGAACACGCCCGCCAAAGACGTTTTGGGAAAGGCACCTCCTGACTTACAAACGTTTGCGAAAAATCTCCCCCAATCGGCGTTGAATTATTCCGAGTTGAATCACAACGAAAAGCAAAAGATCAAAACTCCCGACCGGCAGATTTTCGGACGCAAGTCGCCTAATTACGTCAACGTGACGCTTAACGAGACGAAAACTATTAACAATCGAGTGATAATTTATGAAAATGGTTGCGTTGCAAAAAATCACACAATGAATTGTGATCAACACAGCAATGATTTGAACAATGCCAGTAATAAAGTATATGGTTCTGGTCAGAATATTAACAAAACAGTTAATGTTAGCAGGGCTACTACACCTTCACCTAGTTTCAATAGAAATCCTCCCCCTTATAGTAGGAGTGTGACTTCGAGTCCTGTTTCTAATATTACCAATTCGAATCAATTTGGCGATCCCGGAGTTGATTTACACAAATGTAATCCGGTCGGAGTTTCTGGGAGTTTGGAAGACGTCGCCCAAAGAAAGAACGAAGCAGAATTGCGAAGAAATCAAGTAAGTTTGGTTGTATATATACGTGTTAAAAGATTTAACTTTGAATGCAACCATTCATTGTTCTTTGTTCGTGGTTGCCTACGTTGCAGTTATATCAGTTTATTAATTTTGTTACATAAATAAATTGTAACATTAATGAATAAATTATTTTCTATGAAATGTAATTTAAATGTAAAAATTAATTGTATTGAATGAAAAAGTAATCGTTGATACGGTTTCCTCATTTGTAATTAACAACAATTTTTTGCAGTGACATGCAACCTTGAAAATTATTTAAACATAACATTCGTCATCCTTGTTTCTACCACAATATGTTGTTTCATTGATAAGCTGGTGCAATTTAATTGGCGCTTATAAATAATTCAAATACATGTATGAGTAATGTAAAAATATGGGTTAACATTAAACAAATGTAAATATACCAATATCTGTTGGAGAGATAACATTATCTGTGATGTGTGTAAATATTTATGCCATCTCACTTTTACGGTCGCAGAACTTATTAAACTTAGTATTAGCGGAGGTGTTTGATTTTCGTAAAATGTGAATTGCAGGCGCAAGTGGACAGGATCAAGGAGCAAGAATTGGAAAAAGCGGAACAGGCCCGGTTGGAGGAAATTTTGAATATGTGTGCGGAATATGAAAAGCAGGTGCAGTGCGAAAAGACCAATAAACCCATCACACCAAACAGGTAATTATTACTCATATTGATATTCTAACCTCAATTTTCTCTATTAATTACTAATTTTTAGTATTTAATTAATACGTTAATTATATATTTAAAATATAAATCATTGGAAGTAACAGATAAAAATTGTAGACAAAGAAATTGTTGTTTGTAAACAAAATAAAACATGGATGAATGTATAAATCAGCAGTTCCCAAACTTTACCAGAACACTAAAAATACAACTTTTTGACTTTACTAAGGTCTTCTGCTTATAATGAAATATTTCAAGTATGAACTTTATTAGAAAGTATTTTTTTAATCATTTTTTGCAAGGTATAAAATGCGTAAAATATAGGTTAGTGTTTGGTACTGTTGATAATGAGTCTTCTGAAAACTATGAATCAATCATTATTACACTGATACTGGCTCTGATGAAGAGGGCAGGCAATTCGTTCAATTGTTCTTCAATTTGTATTTATACATTGTGATGGTGAGTTGATGTATTTTTAGTTCGTTTGGATTTTTTTTTGTAAAATGTGTAGTTCTTCTTTAATTGTTGACATTTGTAGATCTCTATAAATAATGAGTTTGTGCCACAGTGCATTTAATTGTTACAATAGCATCTTTGACTTTGTAACATTTCAATGTCAGAGTTATTCGTTGATCCTAAGGTTGCCAGATTTTTGACAGGAGAAAACCGGCCTTTAAGGTGATTTAGTGAAAAGCGGCTTAGGCAATGCGAGGCAGACAAAAATTTTGCCAAAATATGTTATAGCTACATCAATCGGTTAAATATATTTCTTCATAAATTAAAATGATATTTTGTGCTTGTTTTGCTGCTTTAACAAGTTCTGCTTTGTCAATGATGAATAAAATTCCGAACAAGAGAGCTGAATGTTCGAACGAATGCAAAGTTCTGCTTTCACCATTTCAAATGCCAGTCTGTTTCTGTCATCATTCCATAGTTGATTGATGATGCTGAAAATCCTTTCCACATAAGCGTTGCTGCAAGGAACAGATAAAACTACCTGAACTATTTTTTTTTTAATTGAAACTTCCACTTTCTTGAAAAAAAAATGCACCATTTCTCCACAACAGAAATATCTTGATTGATAAAAGAAGGAGATGCCTTTTAGAGCAAAGATAATTCAATTAAGAATGTTTTATTCATTTCTGGAATTCGGCCTTCCAAATTTAATGATTGAGATAATAAAAACGCTTTGTTTTCAAAATCAAACCATATTCTGTTGCTCGACTGAAGACTTGAACTGCTTCATCTTGAAACTTTAATTTAAAGATGATTGTTAGGTTTAATAAAGCCTGATTTGTTTTGAAGCCGGAAAATAAATCTTCTGTCCGTATGTCTTAATACTCTTGCTGAACAAACCGGGAGCACTCCTTGAAGTTTGCCACGTTCGAACGAAAAAACCATAACACAACGCCAACGGTATAAAACTCGGTGAATTCCCGATAATTATGCCGAAATTTTGTGACCAAACTGCCAACTTATTGTGTAATATAAAAATGAATAAATAAGCAATAAACGCTACTTATCAATAATAGATGGCAGAATGTGTTGCGGTTTCTTGGACGATTTTATTATTGCTCCGAGAGTCCGAATTCCGAAGTCCGAGACTCCTTTTTAAGTTTTTCCAGATGAAAACCGGCCTTTTTTGGATCCTGACCGGCACCCGGCCTTGTTAATAGAAAACCAAGTGGCAATCCTAGTTGATCCTCACAATTGAACTTGCCTTCCTAGCTAGCTTGATGATCTCTTCTATACCCCCATCCACTTTAACGCACGTAAACAATCCTCTCTTCCTTATCACAGGCTCTAAACACACATTCTGTTACACTCCGCCTCCTCTATTAATTTCTTGAATTCGTTTAATTTCCTTTCCCACAAAAACCACATCTTT
>JAFFZR010028511.1:0-12048 GCA_018397195.1 Lethrus apterus | reverse complement strand
GTAATTGGGTTCGACCTGTTGAGGTGGCAGAACAGAAAGGGTTAAATAAAATAAAATAAAAAATATCAACATTAAATTTTCAGATCGATTTTTCTCAGAATTTTTTTAGTGCAACCTTGTGATTTTTTTGCACGGTCATAAAGGGTAGAAAAATCACTATCGGATTCCACTAAAAAAAAATGTATGTTGTCATTTAAATTTTTTGTGATGACGTCATAACTACAAAATAAATGAAAGTCGGAAGATGAATCGCACATATTAATGTGTATTTTTGAAATCAAAAATCGACCTGTTTCAGCGTTTTTTAAAAAACCGGTTGAGTTCGTTTTTATTTTAAATATTCCTTACTTTTTGTCCTCACTGTAGGTGTCGTTTCAATGAATCAGAAGGTGCTAGAAAAAAATTTGTGTCATTCAAAAAAGTGATGAGATTTCTTTTTCACAAATCCGTATGATTTGTAAAAAAATGACCCATATAGAAAATTGAAACTATATTTGAATTGGTATATATGGTACATTCCATTACATTTTGCTTTTTCTCTTATCTGTATCTTTTCCCGCGCAAATACTACCTCGCCTGATATTTAACATACCTCCTTGCAGAATTCTATTTCAAATTACAAAATTCTTTCACAGCGTCTAATATTTTTTCCTGCGCAAATGTCTCCTCGCCTGATACTTAATATACCTCCTTGCGTTTATGTTATCCTGATACAAAGTCGAGAAACGCAGAGTTCTATTTCAAATTGCAAAATTCTTTCATAGCGTCTAATTTTTTTCCCGCGCAAATGCTTCCCGCCTGATACTTAATATACCTCCTTGCGTTTATGTGATCCTGATACAAAGACGAGAAATGCAGAATTCTATTTCAAATTGTAAAATTCTTTCACAGCGTCTAATATTTTTTCCCGCGCTAATGCTTCCTCGCCTGTTAATATACCTCCTTGTGTTTATGTGATCCTGATACAAAGTCGAGAAACGCAGAGTTCTATTTCAAATTGCAAAATTCTTTCATAGCGTCAAATATTTTTTCCCGCGCAAATGCTTCCTCGCCTGATACTTAATATACCTCCTTGCGTTTATGTGATCCTGATACAAAGTCAAGAAACGCAGAATTCTGTTTCAAATTGCAAAGTTCTTTCATAGCGTCTAATATTTTTTCCTGCGCAAATAGTTCCTCGCCTGATACTTAATAATCCTCCTTGCGTTTATGCAGCCTTTCTTGTAAGTGTTTTGCTTGGAATGCATAATTTCCTTTCCAAAGTTTCCACGTCTCTTAAATGCTATATGCTGCTCTTTCTCTCTTATCGAATATATTTTCCTTCCTATTCTAAACTTACTTATGTACACATTCCTTTTTTATCGCTACCAATAAGATAACTTCTACCACATTTTATGATTTTCTTGAAGCATTCATCCTTCCTTTTGCGCTTCCTTAATTTCTTGTTTATAATCATTTATTGCCATTTAATTGTATGCCTACATCAATTCTTTTATCGATAGAGTTTCTGAATCTGAAGACACAAATATTTAATTCCTCTTCCAATTTGTAATTTCTTTACTGAAAGTAATTCCATTTTCCTTTTTCACGGCACTATCTAAACACCATAACTTTGTCTCTATACTAACTATGTTAATTACACGAGGTATTCTTTAGGCTTTGAAAGAAAATTTGTTAGCACAACATGAAAAAATAACATTGCAACTGACAGAAGAAAAATTGTCCTTATCAGCAGAAAAATCCAGATTGGAAACATCCATTAAACTTAGCCAGAATTACGATTCACAAAAAACAAAATCCGAAGTTGATGCTGCCATACAAGTTGCAAAAGACGCCGCAGAATTAACAGACAGAGAACGTGAACGTTTACAAAAATTGCATTGCGAAGTCGAGCTGCTTAAAAGGAATCTCATAGATCGTGAAAGAATGTTGAACATGCGCGAAAGAGATCTGGATGTTGCAGTTCAAAATGCCGATGACAAAACAAACGATGCCGAGAGAGCGATCACTGAGGCGAGAAAGTCCCAGGCGCAATACAATCAGAAATTAAAGAGTATCCAAGTTCAACTGGCGACTCTTTCAAACAGAGAAAAAAAGTTGGCTGAAGATAAGATATCTTTGTCTAAGGAACGTATAGCGCTGAGCAGTCAACTGAGACTTATGAAACGATGCAGTTTGTGTGCAATGGATAATGTTCCTCGAAACGAAGAAGATGTAGGTGATGAATTTTCAGAACCAGTCGAACATGATTTTCCTCAAATTCAAATGGTCAGTAAAGACTCAAAAATTTCTTTTTAAATTGAAATATGTGGGACATTTCATTTATGCACAGTAGGCTTTGATAGGTGGTGTGTTTGTATACAAAACAATTGTACCAGATTGTTATATTTGCTAACATTATTAAGATTTGAAATTTCCCTCATGTACAATTTATAAAGAAAAGGTTTTACATACTTTCCAATAAAAACGTGCTTAACATTAATATTTTTTACAGGAAAGTGATTCAGATTTATTTCGATTACAACTTCAAATCAGCGAGGAAAATCTGACCAATAACATCAACATTAATCGTAATTAAGGATACTTTAAAATAGGTTTTCTATTGATGTATTAAAAAAAAAAGTGTTTGAAATATAGTTTATTATAATTTATATATAAACAAAATTATGACATTTAAATTAGCCTGTGTTGAACTTAAAGATTTCGTAAGTACACAGTTCGATTCTTAAATAGGCCGGTTTACTACTCAATATAATATTAAGAAAGAATACCCAAAAATGTAAAAACAAGACTGGCATTACTTACAATTAGGAGTATACAGTTCATTTACAAACATTTTAAAACTTAAATTATTTATATATTTACAAATTTTATACAAAACTTTACATTAAACTATCAATAACAATAGAGAAAATATATTCGATATTTGCGGTATTTAACTTTATTATTTTTAAAAGGAATAGTTAACAAAATGAGGCACTTTTTTGAGAATGCATCAATTATTGCTCACAGTGAGAAATTCACATTATTAATATTAAAATGAATGAAAGTATTCATTTTAAAATTAACATAACGATCAGTAAAGGAAGCCAAACTTCAAAATAATATAACGTGTTGTAAATATTAGATTTTCACACCTCACACTGTAATATCAGTTAATCACAGTATCTAATCACGTAATGGACGGACCATTGAGCCACTAAAATCTTTTTAAAAATATCCTTGCATTCCTGTTAATTATACATCTTATTTACAAACGTTAACAATAATAGACATAATAAAGTTCCTATTTAAATAAAGTCTCTTAATAGTGTGCAAATTTTAAAATATTTATTTCAATCAGATCTCCGCTTCACTTCAAGGAGTTGTGGGTGATTTTCGACAATGTTCAGTAAAATTCCGTCTATGTAACACCTGAGTTGACTATTCACGTCTTGCTGTTCTTTCAAGGCGTGCTGAATCTGCAAATTATATGTGCTTGTTAATAAAACATAAAAATTGTGTACAAATTGAATTTATTGATGAGAAGCAACATAAAAGCAAATGAATATTTTTTAATGAATTTTTTGATTTAGAAAAGAATTTAGATTTTAAAATGATCAAAAGCATTAGCTGGAAAAAAATGTACAGTACAGATGGGCAAATTTCGATGTTTTAATAGGGAATTTCAATAACCATAAGAGATACAGAAAAATTACCCTACATTCCTCGATCGCTTTTTTTGGAGAAAAATTCAATGGTGAAAGCCAAAGTTGGCTACCGTCTTTTGTTTTCGAGTTATGCGTAAAAATTCGATTTTTTTTTATTTGGAAAAATTAAGGAAAATTATGTCCACATTCTTCAGGCATTTTTTTGACAATATAAGTGGCGTTGTCGGTTTTTTGAAAGCCTATTCACTAAGCCATTAGACCAGCAATCCCATAATATAACCCCATTTAAAAATACTAATAATAATATGAACGAACTAAGAGAAAATGTATATATAGTGCGTTAATTCTGAATCAACGTCAGTTCGGAGTGTTTCAAAGCTATGTCAATTGTGTGTTGCAAATGACGACGTCAATTTGAATATTCAATCTAACCTTAAAAACTATGAATTTTGAAAAATCTATGAAAATTAAAAATTGGCCATACATGTTATATATTGTTGAAAAGGGAAAAAAATTATCTTTTTATTTAAGCCACACCCAACTATGAGTTCCATATAAAAAAAAAATAACTTTGTGTCGTAACTCGAATTTGGAGAACTTTTTCAAAAAACTAACAACGCCACTGCATTCTTATCAAAAAAGTGCCTGAAGAACGTGGACATTATTTTCCTTCATTTTTCCAAATAAGCAAGATAAAGCAATAAAACAAAAAATGAAAAAATCGAATTTTTGCGCATAACTCGAAAACAAAAGATGATAGCGAACTTTGGTTTTCACCATTGAATTTTTCTCCAAAAAAGCGATCGAGGATGGTAGGGTAATTTTTTTGTATCTCTTATGGTTATCGAAATTTCCTATTAAAACATCGAAATTTGCCCACCCTGTACAATTATGAAGCAAATACAAATGTTGAGTTTATGTATTAATATAAAGCTTGTTTTGAAATACACAATTGAATTTGCTGTTAATAAATTCAGTATTAAAAAGCCTGCAATTCACAAAGGACGCATGTCCATATAAACTTTCTTTATATCTTTGTGATCACATATTTCTAAAACTCCTTTATAGAACATGCAATTACATTATGAAATATCAAAAGTGCATAAAGTGCATACCTTAGCTAAAGAATCAGGATCTTGTGATACGTCAGTCTAAAAATAAACAGAAAACACTATAAGCATACCAGGCATCCCAACAACATACAAGCATTAAAATGATTAAATGAATGTTTAATGTATCTAGTAATTAAGCCTATTTAACAAAACTTTAGTTTCTCTAAAAATTTATAAAAAAACCAAACATTAGCATTTTAGAAGTACCTCATCGTGTGTCATGGCTTCTAATTCAGCAGCTAGATTATTTTCACTGGCTGTAAGTAGGCGACCCTGTTCAACACTTGCATGTAACAGATTAGCTTGTAATTCTTCATTTGCTTCTTCAAGCAACGAATTTTTAGCCCTCAATTCTGTCATTTCTTCATGAAGTTCTTCCAAGCGAAGTGATTCAGGAGATGTGGTTGGCAATGCTGGAGTTCGTGCTTCAGAACGTAATCGCTCCACTTCTTTTGATAGTTCATCTATGAGTTGAGTTTGTGCTTCATGTTCCCTTATCAGTCTGTAGAAAAAATACTTTAACATAACTATGATAACAAATTAATACAGTACCTTCTCTCCTGTTCCTTAAATTCATGTTCATTTTCTTTCACGAATATTATTTCATTTCGAATATCTTGCAGTTGATTCGATAAATCTCGGCGCTCGTTTTCTAACTTTTCCAATCGAGTTCTTTGCCTGGTAACTTCATCTTTGAGATTATTTGCTTCGACTTCGGCGGAGTGTAAACGAATTCTTGAATTTTCTAATTGCAATTCCTTCTCCCTTTCCAATCTGGAAACTGTTTCCTTGGCTCTTCTTTGTTCATCCTAAGAACATAAAAATAAAATATTTATTTATTTCAGAGAAACTCATTGATGATTTTGAAATTGGAATTGTTTTTAAGTAATAAATTTTGTCTATCAAACAAAAGCATTAAATGTACCAGGAGTATCACAATATAAAAAAACTTGAAAGAATGAAGTACAAAATATTAGACAGGAAGATACAATTGTAAGCATTCTATTGAATTTGAAGTATATAAATCACGCACTTGTAATCGCTCTTCATATCTCATTTCTGTATCTCTTAGTTGTTCCTCAAGCATAATAACTCGGGCTTGTAAAGCTGCATTTTCCGCTTTGGCTCTTGTATATCGTTCATCGTTGTGGAGTGAAGAATCTTGAAGTACACCTACTTGTTGTTGAAGAAGTTGCATCTGCAAAGAAGAAATGTCCATAAGTATCAAACAAAGACGCTTTGAATATACAAAGAATGCTAAACAAAGTTGAAAACAGTTCAATACGAACAATTATTTGAAGATTACGACAAAATGTAGTTTCGACGGTTTAAGTATGTTTCTTCTCTGTTTATCAAATAAACAGGATTGTGAGATTTTTTATTTTTGAATCAGTTAAGTAATATACAGAGGATGCGTTATTATATAGCCCACGCAGCAAGGCCTATAAATTGAAGAATAAAAATATTTAAAATATGGGAGTTACAAATTTTTTTTTCTGTCGTTGTAGGTATGACTTAGCGATTTTTGACATCCAATGGCCTATGATTTTTTAAAGCAACGGTTTCATTCCAAAACGCAATTTCTTTCTTATTTATCAATTTAACGTAAGGTGAACTTTATTAAAAATTCTTCGCCTTTCATGTTGAAAATATTTTACCTCATTTCTGCATTTAATTTGTCTTTTAAGTTACTTACTTTAAGATATGGAGAAACTAATCGTTAAAGAGTTTTCTGAAGATATTTAAAGCTTTAAAGAGACAATTTTAGAATACGTTGTTATATTTAAAACTAGAAAAGAAGGGGGTAGATAATTTCAACGAGGAATGTAATGAACGAGCTAATAAAAAGCCTAAAAAAGAGAATAGTATCGGGAAAGAAACAAATTATTGTTGCAAGCGATAGGCATGAGAACAGTAAAATGTTGAGAAAGAAATAGACTGGTGAGGTTTAGATATTCTAAAGAAAAGCAAAATAAGTGAAAAGAAATAAGTATTGCATGATGTAAAGAGGTGTTTTTGTGGGAATAACCTTTCTATTTTATTTACTGTACTGGTTGGACGAATATATGACATAAAAGAGTGATTGGAAAAACACATGATTGGGGTTGGGGTTCACAATAACAAATTTAGGGAAAATAAAGAGAACAAACATAAAACATAATTAATACAGACTGTTTTGTATTTAAAAACTGTTGACGTTACAGCCCTGATATTTTAATTAATTAACAATTATCCGTTGATTATTTATTAACGTAAAAGAATTTCTTGGCATTTGACATGACACGTCAAATAGTCCAGTCATTATATGTATACATTTGAACTAGAAAATGAACCTAAGAAGCCAATTTTTTTATATGTTGTTGTTGTTGTTGTTGTTGTTGGGGGGGGGGGGGGGGGGCCTAATTTGAAGTTTACGACCGAAACCCTTATGTGCATTTTCCGCCATTCTGAAAATAATGGTGGATTTTTGTTGCTCCTCATCGGTCTACGGGGAAGTTGCATTGCTACTTTTTGTTCCCTTTTTTATTCTCTACAATTTGTGTCATATGACTTTTTCACCTAACATCTCGTCCGTTCTTGAGATATCGGCGAAAATAGGACAAAATTTGGGGTACGAACTCGGTTTTCATTTTTTTTTTCTTCTTTATCGTCACGCATAGCGAAAAAATATTTATTGTGAAACTTGTAGACGTTCTTACCTACAATTCGATATTTTTGTTTGACTGTGGATGAACGTGGATGAAGGATCTCGTCTCGAAGAGGATCCTGAACAAGATCAGTATGAAGAAGCAGGACCATCGAAGGAAGAATGAATATCTTTTTGACAGGAAGAAAACAAATTTGCATAATAAATTTTATCTACAACCGGTAGATAAAGTAGGCTTTTTCGCACTCCAAACAGTGCGTAATTAATTAATTAATTAAATAAAAAGTAATTCATTATAACACAAGTGATATAATAGATTCATTATAACACAAGTGCGATAAAGTAAATTATTTGACGCAGTGTCCACGGCAAAATGTCCGTACTTGTTGACACCGTTGCTATGAAACACCGTTGCTATGAAACATCATAATGAACCACTTCACGCACTTGTTGCGTAAACTACTATTATATACGTGTGATTCATAATTTCACTGTTTTATTTACTTCTATAATTCTATTTGCGGCGCGCTAGAACTCGTAATTTTGAAGATGGAGGGAAAACAAAGATATCGAATTGTAGGTACGTGCTCTACAAGTCTGCCAATAAACATTTTTTCGCTATGCGTGACGATAAAGAAGAAAAAAAAATGAAAACCGAGTTCGTACCCCAAATTTTGTCCTATTTTCGCCGATATCTCATAAGTCATATGACACAAATTGTAGAGAATAAAAAAAGGAACAAAAAGTAACAATTCCCCGTAGACCGACGAGGAGCCGAGTTACAACGGAAACAAAAATCCACCCTTATTTTCAAAATGGCGGAAAATGTACACAAGAGTTTCGGTCGAAAACTTCAAATTAGGCACTCCTGCAAAATTGGCTTGTTAGGTTCATTTTCTAATTCACGGCCTATTTTCGGACAGAATGACTGGACTAAAATGTATAATTACTGCATGGGGATTTTTCTTTAATAGCCCATTAAGGAACCATGTTTTTAGTTTCTTCCATATTGATAGAGGAGCTGCGAAACTAGATAATTGAATTGTAATTCATATGGCGCCACGAGATAAGTCAGTACAATAATTGTATACAGTGAGGACAAAAAGTAAGGAATATTTAAAATAAAAACGAACTCAACTGGTTTTTTAAAAAAACGCTGAAACAGGTCGATTTTTGATTTCAAAAATACACATTAATATGTGCGATTCATCTTCCGACTTTCATTTGTTTTGTAGTTAACACGTCATTAAAAAAAAAAAAAGACAACATAGATTTTTTTTGTGGAATCCGATAGTGATTTTTCTACCCTTTATGACCGTGCAAAAAAATCACAAGGTTGCACTAAAAAAATTCTGAGAAAAATCCATCTGAAAATTTAACGTTGATATTATCCTAGATAACAAATAATTCAGACCATGAACGGTACGTAACTTTCTTTTTGAAGTACCTTTCGTTTTTATCTTAAAACCTTTGTAGCGTATTGAATAATCAAGATAACATGATAATAATAGTAATAATTAATAATATTTTTCAGCTCGATTTTTCTCAGAATTTTTTTATGCAACCTTATGATTTTTTTTGCACGGTCATAAAGGGTAGAAAAATCACTATCGGATTTCACTAAAAAAATGTATGTCGTCATTTAAATTTTTTGTGATAACGTCATAACTACAAAACAAATGAAAGTCGGAACGCGAATCGCATTATATTAGTGTGTATTTTTAAAAAATAAAATCGCCTTATTTCGGAGTTTTTTAATAAACCAGCCGAGTTCGCTTTTTTTTTTAAATATTCCATATTTTAATCCCATCCAACATTAAATTTTCAGATTGATTTTTCTCAGAATTTTTTTAGTGCAACCTTGTGATTTTTTTACACGGTCATAAAGGGTATGAAAGAAAGGGTATGCTGTCATTTATATTTTTTTGATGACGTCATAACTACAAAACAAATGAAAGTTGGAAGATGAATCGCACATATTAATGTGTATTTTTTAAATCAAAAATCGACCTGTTTCAGCGTTTTTTAAAAAACCGGTCGAGTTCGTTTTTATTTTAAATATTCCTTACTTTTTGTCCTGACTGTATAAAATTTTATTTGAATGACAAAGAAAATTAAAATATCTATTCTAATTAAATTTTTAATCTTGTGACCAGCTCATTAAATCATATCTTACATTCTGCTGTATGTCAACAACATATGGGATTTTTATAGGTGACCAGATTTCCAAACCATTAATGCTGTACACACATTCACACTCCCTCTCCCCTCTCTCTGGCGTATGGTTGGGTTCGCTCCGTAAATGAAATTTAAAAGGTATTATCAAGAGTACATTTAGAGTACAAACATAATATGAGATGTGGGTTGAGTTCACTCCCTAATTAAAATTCAAAAGGCGTTTTTCTGTACATTCATACTGAATGCTGGACATATTGCTGTACATTCGTGCATGCTGTACAGCTTGCTATAATTCCGGACAATAGAGCGAAATGATACGTATGGCCACCCTAATGTAGCAGGCGGAGAATGTCATGCAAATGACAAAATAGAAGTAAATTTATGAAAATTGTGAAGCTTAAATAATATTTTGAACATTCTAAGTATTAGTGAAACATCAAAGGAGTTATTGGGAGGAAGTGTACCTTATTTATGAACGAGTATATCAGTGTAATATTTGTGAACGTTCAAAATATCTGTCAAATCTAATTAATGAATCTTTATTAAAGCATAATAATTATAAATAATGTATTATTGTTATAACTCTGCTGCTTCGATGTTATATAAGATATAGGGAAATTGCACATTTTAAATTTTGCGTGTTGCGACCTCTGGTGGGACTTCTTTCATATCGGTTAGGGAATAGATTTAATTAAACAAACGAGTGTTTTTAAGTGGCAGCCGTGCTGATATAACGTTAAAATCGTTTTTTTTTCGAAAAGGTGAGTAATTGAGCTTATAAAACCATTTAACAACCAACAATTATTCCTTTGAACAGTAAGAAATGGATATTGAAGTAAGATTTGGATTTTTACCGATTTATTTTAAACACAAGAGTTCTGTCAACGGGGCAATTGTAAAACTTCACAGACTTGTCAGTATTGTAGTATGAATTGGTACATCCTACAACACAGCATGATATTTTCGAATTTCTCGTCGACATCACTGGGTGTTCCATATTGACGATCGGTTAGAACTATTGTTAATTAGGTATATTACAATAATACACAATCAAACACACAGAACACTGTAAAATCCCACTCATGCAACTGTCGAACGTAAGTACGTTATGCGCTCGTTGCGTTTGTTTTCCTAATCGATATGAAAAAGTAGTGGCGCTGATGTAGTTTATGCAACTTCCCTATTCTGATTAAATGAACATTAGTGAATAGATTTGCTTGTG
Organism: Lethrus apterus; assembly: GCA_018397195.1. NCBI lineage: Eukaryota > Metazoa > Arthropoda > Insecta > Coleoptera > Geotrupidae > Lethrus > Lethrus apterus. The sequence continues at coordinate 1,239 of JAFFZR010028511.1, read as the reverse complement.
CTCGTATTAGTGAAAATAAATTGATATAATTTCCCTTTATTTTCCATAGACATAAAAACCGATCAAATTAAATTATTTTTTTTTTATAATACTATAATAGCATTGATTTTACATGTATTTTAATCTAAACCCGCGTATTTACAATATCGTAAGTTTCTTCCAATCCGTTAGATGGCGTAAGACAAGGTTCTCAATCGTAATAAGAGAGATGCCTTCTTTTCTGTATGCTATAGGTTATTATTACCTATGAATTACTGTTAGAGATCCAAGGTTTTGACGAAGCTAATTTTATCTGCAAGCCATTAATTTAAAAATAAATGATTGCATCAAAGATTTCAAGGAAGCATTTGTATACTTTTGGCAGTAGATTAAACAGAAAGGTTAGCTTCCTTCCATAGTTGGCAACTGAAGTTACTGTTTTAAAGCACATAAAAAAACAAACTTATGGTAACAAAAAATAAAAAGACAAAACAATTTGAGCAGGAAAATTTTGTGCACAATTTTAATTGGTCTTTTTCTGAAATTATCAATAGTGAATAATAACATTCTTCAAATGCTGCAAACAATGATTTACAACGTAAAGCATAAACCAAGAAAAACGCTGGAAAATTCGAGATAACTTAAGCAAAAAAGACAGATCCTGAGTTTTTTCAGTTTTAATGTATTTTACAATTCATGGTATGCGTATAAATGGAACTAGAAAACCATTTAGAAGATTGTGTTTAATTTTTCAAAAAAGAGACTAAAAGAAGAATATGGATAAAGAAAGTTAGTGACGTCTGTAAACCGAATTTCTGATCTTTCTCTACTTTACGACGTTTGGTTCACTTTCGAAAAGGTGTATTCGGGGTTATACTGTATCGAAAATTGTTGTCATCAGACGACGGCCCTGGACATTTTCGATTAATTAATTTTCCTTTAAAGTTTCCACATTATGTATTTTATTTCTGATAGCAGCCATAGAAGCAGAAATATGATGATATTGGAAATAAATATTTATTTTATTTATGTGTTAAAACCACTTATGGGTTAAAACCACAAAAATACACGGTTATACGGGGGTGTCCCCGAAAGGTCTGTACAAAATAATAACACATATTCCTGAGGCCAAAATAGAACGATTTAACCCAACTTACCTCTATTCAAAGTTGCTTCGTTTAACCGCTAGAGGGATACAAATTTCCTAAAAAGAAATCGTTTTTTCGAGAAAACTTTATAACGCTTTTCGCGATTGGGACC
>JAFFZR010028510.1:0-12079 GCA_018397195.1 Lethrus apterus | reverse complement strand
TACCTTTTCTGTCCTTCTACCTCCTTCCACCTCCTGATTACCTTGGCAGCCTTGTCTCCTTCCAGGTTTGCTCTCCTCTCCACTTCCCTCGCTGACCAGCCCACTTTCCTGTACATCTCTATCCTATTCTCTTCCCACTTTGATAAGTTCTTTCCTACCTCTGCCCTCTTAGTTATCTCCATCAACATTTGCCTTGTCCATTCCTCCTCTCTTCCCTCTCTCACTTTCCAATCGTACCTCAAGGCTCTCCCTACTGTCGTCACCTCCATCCTCTCTCTAGGCATATGTCAAAATACTTGTCAATGTCTGTCCACATACTACTTTCTCTAAGTGTACATAGAAGGAGGTTTAATATATTTTTTTCCACTTCCTGTATAGAATAAAAATCTTTTATTTTTTAACGGAAACCATTCAAAGTATAATTTACGTATAAATTTGTTCCAATAATTAGATTAATCGGTTATAAATAATTAAAAAATCTACTTGATGAACCAAACTTTACAATCCCAACCTCAGACACAGACGCAGACGAAGTTAAAGCATAAAACGTTCAACAGACCCCAGAAATGGAAACTTCTCTATGATGATGTTGAACAACCGGCTTTGGACTTTCTATCTAGGGAATTAAACCACACTAACTTTTACAATAAAACCTGTTACACTATAAGTATTGTTTATATAAAAAGAATTTATAGAAATTTTTAAGTTATTTATTTTCAAAAATGACTAACCCATAAAATCCATATTAGATTGGATATTTTTATTATTAATGTTATAAATTTGCAAATTATTAATGATATTGTCAAGTTTCGTGAAGTTTTACACGTCGTCAAAGAAGTTTGTTAAAAATCCAAATCGAAAATTTGGAGCCAACTGTCTCGATACGGTGGTAAATTTCAGCAAAACTACCTAGATATTTTATTATACGGTTGGTAATCCCGGTTTATGATATCGACCTCGAGTTATCTGAGGACGCGATGCGCCGCGACGCTCGAGGGAGCCGTCATTCTACTAGACTTTGGCGTCAAGTGCTTTCCAGACCCAACTAGACGATGGGATGAGGAAACCACCAACACTATCTCGCTTGAACTTATTTTTAGAGACCATAAGAAAATTATGTATTTTCGTTTCAACCGGAGAGATACGACGTTTGATTAGTTTATTTGATAGTGTAATGTTAGCGATATCCTCGACGAATAAGTGTTTTTATGGAAACAATTAATTTTCGATAAAATAGATGCAACGTTATCGTTTTCTGTTTTAAATGATTTTAAACGATTAAAATTATTGGTTTTGTTTGTTTCATTATTATTATATTTACGGATTGCTTTTTTATTACTTTTGTTATATTAATCTTTATGTATAAAACAATAAATAATGCATTTCTGAATATTTTCTTTTAAACTACATTTTGGGCATTTTAAGTTGTCTCTTATTTTGCGTGGGAACTTATTTGTGCGATGATTTATTGTCCCTGATTTTGCGGCGACCTTCGTTTTCGGCATAAATTCCTTAAACCTACACCTTTTAGCTCCCGGTTATTTATCCATGTAGTAACTCAGATAGTTTCGGTATCTCTTGGACAGGTTTTTCAAAGCTGCAATCAAATAAATAGTTTATTTGCAACTTAAACCTTTACACTAGTTTATATCATAAAGTCTTCTATTTGTTCATTAATTCTGTTATTGGTTTCATAAATTCGCAATTGATCAATAATTATTTAAAATATAATATTGTTTATTTATTTATTTATGTTTTTATTGTTAAGATTTATTTGCAATATTCTTGTACCTACAGCATTTAACCAATTACAACGAATTATAAAATAATTATGAAAATATTCAAATCAATTAAAATATTTGCATTTAATTAATTTATAATTTTTATTATTGTTTTCGTCAATAAATCAAAAATATAACATTGAAATTTATTAACAATAAATTATTACTGACAGCATTGATTCTTTTTTACCGATTATATAATTTAATATGACTACGTCAGTGTATTAATTAAATTAAAATTAATAGTTTTTTAAATTATAGTTTTACTGTAAAAGAATGCCAAATATTTAAAAACTGAATTATGCGAATTTTTTCCACGCGATACACTAGTTTACGTCGAAAGAATTCATAAAGGCGTTTAAAATTACTCATTTAAAGAGTTAATATTAACTTGTGCAAAAGTTGTTTATTGTCAATAATACATTTATAGGAGTCTACGCGCCTGTCGTATTTATAACATACCAATGAACTTACTACCAAGAACTAATCGCTAATGAGACATTATAAGCTGTAAGCTTTTCAGGAAAGAAAACAGTTTTGAAATATGAGGAAGTATCTTAATGATCCGTTTAAGTTTCTCAGAAGATGTGTGCATTGTGTATATTAACATTGTGCAAGTAACAGCATTGAACCGTTTTGCGTTACATTTGTGTACATTCCATTCAAATGCGTTTTGTAAAAAAGTTTAATGACTTGGGGCAAAATACAAATGTGCATTTTTTATATTCGTATCATATGATTAGTGTCAAATTCTTAGTTGTAAAACCTTAGAAAAAATACATATTTTCTTCTTCTTTGACTTTCAATAAAATAATAACTGTAAATACGGTACATTTTTTTATTCCAACAGACGAATAAATAATAATTAGGTGTTGCTAATGTCCTATATGCGGAAATATTTTTAAATATTGATTTTATCAAAACATATAATTAAACAAAATGTTTTGACAAATAACATTTAAATTACTTAAAATTGATTGTTTCCACTTGGCTATCTAACAGTTCTTCCCAACTTTTATTTTAACATATAAAGACACATTTCTCCTTCTTCTTAATCTGTAAGAGCCTAATCTGTAAAAGTATCTATACCTTCCCGGGTATAAGGCTTTGGGTGGAGTTGAGTTGTCTCTCGCTGGGGTCTTCCAAATTTTCTTCCATTCCTTTCGGTCATACACTATATTTCCTATGTCGTCCCATTTCTTTCCTTTTCTTTCTAAACCTTATTTTACTCTTTATTTTAGTTTCTGGTGTTTCGTGCTTCGAATATTTGTTAGTCTTGTGCTATCTATTCGTTTTACGTGTCCAAACCATCGTAATACACTTTCCTCTATGTTGGTATTTATTGATTTCATTTTTAAATTTTCTCTGTGTGTTCTGTTTCTTATTCTAATTTGGTTTTGTTCTCTATTTTTCTTAAAAATCCCGTTTCAATAGCTTCCAGTTTATGTTTGTGTTTTTCTGTTATTGTCCATGTCTTTGAGGCGTACGTTATCATAGGGATCACTACTTTTTGGTGTATTTCGACTTTTACTTCCTTCGGGATTTCATCGTCGATCTTCCCTTCTTGCGTTATCATAGATCGCAGGTATTTAAATTTTTGTGTTTGTTTTAAATTCACTCCTTTCAAAGTTATGTTGTGTTGTTGTTCGTGTGTTCCTAGTATCATTGTTTCTGTTTGTGTTTGATTTATTTTCATTCCGTAGCTGCAAAAATATCAAAGTTAGCAATAGTGAGTCGATAACTTTGAACAACCTGTATATCTAGATTTTTGCTTTTTCATCTTTGCCAAATAGTACTATATCATCTGCATAGCAGATTTCTGAGATGGTTACTCTTTCCATATTTCAGTACCCCACTTCGTATTTTATGACTTTTGTCTTTATTTCCTTAATGCTTCGTCTAGTACCAGTGAGAACAGTAAAGGGCTCAAAATGTATCGTTGTCTCACTCCTCTTATGGTTTCAAAAAATTCCGATTTTTCGTGTCAAGTTCTGACATAATTTACCGTCGTTTTATATAAACTTTTTATTCCCTTGATCAAGTCCTTTGGAGCCCCTTTATTCTCTAAAATGTTCCATATATCTGTACGTTCCTCTAGTCGATGCTTTCTCCGCCACCTGACGGATAATGAAAATCCTGTCATTGACCCCACGGTTTGACCTGAACCCCAATTGGCTCTCCTCAATCGTCATTTCCATTTTTTGTCTCAATATCTTTTCCAGAATTCTTGCGTATTTCGCGACTACTTAGCGTAATTCCTCTGTAATTTTTACAGTCCTTGCTGTCCCCACTTTTATATATTGGTGTTACTATTCCAACCCTCCAATCCTCTGACGTTTCGCCTTTTCTGTAGGTTTCGTTAAATACAGGGTGACTGACGAAAAACCTTTGGCGCTGTATCTTGCTTAGTTTTTATCCGATTTGAACAAATCATACATCAAATGAAATCACTGTACAAACACTTTGATATGAACCAAATTAATATTCTTTCTTGCGTCCAGTTTTTGACAGATGACAGTCAACTTTCTCTTTTCAAATGGCACTGTATATATTTTTTTATGCATTTCTATAGAAATTTTTTTTTCTGAATATAAAAATATAAACAACCATACCCATATGTTAAACAAAAGTCTAGAAATTAAAGAATTCATGTATAAAAATTTCAAATCAAGTGATCAAAGGAAACAATAGGAAAAGTCTTTCCAAAGATGATTATTGTTAACGTGTGGTGTGCTCCCTTTTTATTGACGACATTCTTAATCAAGAAAATTGTCATGCTCTATTATCAAACGAAATAAGCGCTTTTCTGGATGAATTGCCACTAGCAGTGTTGAGCAGAATAGTGTTTCATCAGGATGGTGCCACACCACATAATGCACGCAAAAATGTTGCACTTTTAATCATCATTTCGGTGATCGCCTGCTAGATCCCCAGATTTGAATCCGCTGGATTTTTTCTACGGAGTTACATCTAAGGCAAAGTTTATTTTACTCCTCCGGATACCCGAGAAGTTTTACGGAGAAGGATAGTGAATGTCTGTCAGGAAATAACCCCCATTTTTTTACTGAATGCAACGATGGGCATTTCTAGACGTTGTCGTCAGTGTCTGGGACAGCACGAAGGCAATTTTGAGCACCTAGAATAGATTTTTTATTGCTCTAATTTTGGTAACTAGATTTTTGAATTTTATATTTTTCGTTGTACCTTTCCCTATTACATTTATTATACTATGTAAACATTCCCTTTAATGCCAATCAACTTAACCCCATTTATTTATATAATTGTATCGTATCCGCTCCCTAATCCATTTCATCTATGGCCCTAACCTCTTCTCGCCCTTTGATATTCCTTTCCTTTTGATCTTAATACTGCTTTTAATGCTTCTATTGTTAGTTCCTTAGTTTTCTCCTGCTGTACGTTATACTCTGGAGTTTATTTTATCTATTCAACCGTTTCATCTTATTTTTTCTCTCGGCACCCATATTTTTGTTTCTTGTAACACCTCTTATAAAAGGCCTTCATACTAAAAAAATTGTTTTCATATTTTCCTCCCACTTACGCAACAGCAATTTTCCTTTCTTTGTCTTCCATGCCGTCTCACCATTATAGTCGATCTGGACCACCTATTATTATCCGTTACCATCCTCCCAAATACAAGTATTCATTCTAATTCAATCTTTTTCAATTCTAAGCACCTCGGTATTCTTATCCAGTCCGCTCTTTCATATAACATTACCTTAGCTCTCTTTGTATCACTTCTGGCTTCTTGTTGTCTTGAAACTTCTTCATTCTCTTCTGCATTTCTATCATTCCGAAAAAATGAGTTCACTACTCTCATTTTTTTTCCTTGTATATTTATAGATTTCTTTTATCTTCTCTACTTTTACGGTAGAATCTCCATTATGCCCCTTCTCTCCAGTGTTTCCATACACATTTAATATAATTAAAAAAAAAATCAATAGAAACATCATTAAGTCTTGCAAAAAATATCTATTATACGCTTTAATAAATTTACAGAAATTATTACAATTTAACACACGCCTGAATAATCTAACATTTACTAAATTTATGAATTGGCACTTTGAACATCAATTCTTTAAGAATAATAATTTAATAATAAAGAGATGCTCTATGACAATTTATGTCATACTATGGGCGTCCGTAATACACCTATTCATGTAAATCTATTTACAGTTATATTTAATCATTTCATTTGCATGATATGCAAATTGCTTACATTATTTAAGTAAGATAATAATTTGTATTTGTAATTAAATCTTTCATACATTTCATTTGTGGTAATGTTCGTTTATTTGGGAATGAAGGCAACTCTATTATTACATTAATTCATTGATTTCATTTATATGTTACGCTCTGTTGACTTCATTTATTAGAGCAGTTTCACTGTTTGTTTATAATTAATGCCTTTACATCAATTACAAGTGAATCGGCTTAATATTAAAAATTAAATAAAATTTGCCATGCAGTTCCATATAATAATTATACTAACACTAATATATACTTTACTTGAGGGTTACTTAATCTAAAAATATTTATTTCAATTCCCGCGAACGAAAATTACATAATTTTCACAAAAAAACAATAAATAATAAAAACGATGAAATGCAACGAGGAAAATTTGTTAAACTGTAATTTTCAATACTTCATTAAACATGTAGCGGTAAATAATAATGCAATTTGAAAATGAATTTAATTCTTTTAATAACGTTGAAACGTATATGCATAAAACGAGTAGATCGTAGCAACAGGTGTTCGCCCGCTCAACTACTTTCATAATATATTATTTTTTAACCCGCTTTATCTGGGAAAACAACGAATTAAAATTTTATTAAATGCAAAAAGTGTTCGCGAAAATCCATCATCATATGTAAATAATTAATTTTTCATAATGAATTTATTAACCAAAACATCCTTAAAGATGTTCTTTACATAATGCACTACATTAATCGAAAAAAAATCTCTGAATGAGTAACTAAAAAATGCATTACAAAAAGATAAGCAAATTGTTTCATTAATCAGAGTAACTAATGATCTGCTATGGAGTTTTATTGTTAACATTAATATTCACTTTGATTGCTTGCCAATTGGTTGAGGAAGATTACATATAATACAACCGTAACGACCACAGTTATTAAGCATAATATAAGAAATATTATGAAAAGTAAAAATTTAATTAACCGGGAATAAATGTGTCTGGATTGGCATGTTTCTAAGCTATAATTTTCGTCTATAAATTAATCAATATGAATTGAATGGATAATTGTTTATATATTCTACTTTCTGCAATTAGAATGAACTGTAATGAATTCTACAAACATTTATAGCATGTTAATTATAACATTTTTAAGTATTCAACAAAATAATATTTTCTAACATAAACTTAAAAGCTTACAAAAATGAAGTTTTTCCATTTAACAATGATCTGCCATTTATGTAAAATGCCACGATTTTTAATCTTACCGCTAAAGAATTCTCTCAAAATTAATGAAAAATTTCTAGAAATGGAATTTTATATTTCAGATATTTTCAATAGATAAGATAATCAAGAAGTATTTATTTGCAATTAATGATATCGGAGTAAATTTTTCTTAGAAAAGACATTAAATTATTTTATGTAATTATCACTTTTAATATTTTAATCGACAACATGCTCTGTTTATCAACAGTAATAAATATAGATATTAATTTTTATATTGTACGAGTAAAATAATCTGGCTTGAAAATAAAACATAATTTCTTATACATATTTATATATGAAATGAAGATATATAAATGAGATCTTGCTTAATATCATATCATTGGCGATATATTGTGATGAAAGCCTGTTGTAAAGGCTGCTTTAAGTAAAAATTATCGATCTACCTGTAACAGGTGTATTTTTATGAACACCATTTATATTTTAGAGGTATATCAAGCCTAAAACAATCCCAACAAAAGACTTCGATGTTTAACAAGGCAAAGATGAAACAACTGAGAAAACATTTGCAGATTATGGACTTGGAAAACGAGTAGTTGTATCTTTCACAGAAAAATACTGGCATCAAAATAGGATCATATATTAGATTTGAAACACACACTCGACATTGCCTTAAACGCTCACCTCCCCAGACTAACAACGTTAGTTTCTGGGCGATTAACCCGTCGTCAGTAGGGCTACTGTGACCGATCAATACAAATCGAACCTGTGGTGTTTCGTATGTTCAGGGTGAAGTCGCACATCAGTTTGTTATAGGATTATATTATATATTTTGATAACTACTTCAAAACTGTGGGCTTACTAGAAAAATTAAAAATGGAACAAATTTTGGCTTGTAGTACGATTAGAAGAAACAGGCTTGATCTTCCAACGGGCATTACTGATGACAAAAACATGCAAAGAGGACAAGTTGAATATAGGGTGTCCAGGTATTTCTTATTTCAAATGGTACGATAATAGAGCAGTGTACGAGTATCTATTATCTAATTTTCATGGGACGAAGAAAACTCAAGTCTCACGTTTTTAAGAAAAGTGGAACCAGAGAAAGCATTGATTGTCTAGAAATTATTCCTAATTACAACCGCTACATCGGTGGAGTCGATTACGCTTACTGCGTTGACAGAAGAGCAAAATAAGTTGTTTTTTGGGATTCTTGATGTAGTCTTTGCGAATAGCTACATTGTTTACAAGAGTTTGAATAAAAAGTAGAGAACATATCGCTATTAGATTTTCGACAAGGTTTTTCCAAGGGACTCATGATTCGTGGACATTCTATTAGAAAGCTTCTTCGGAAAAGGGCATCATTTAGCCATCCTAGCAGCCCACGACCCCTGCTCGATTTCTACCCAAAAAAGAAGAAAATATAACTACTCCGTCGCAAGTGATGTAAGACTGGGAAATCTTGGAGCGCACTGGTCAGTTTTTGGGAAGGATAGATTGCAGTGTGTTCTTCGATGGGACTGGAACCTCGTCCTCATTCGAAGTGCTCAGGGTGTAAAGTGCGAATAAAAAAAAAATTGGTTTTTGAAATATCATGGAATATCTGAATAAAACAATATTTATATCACTATTTCACTACATCGGCCCCGACGGGACTGCATAGTCCCCTAAGTGGATGGGCCACAAAATTACGAAAAATTAATTAAGACTTCTAACAAACTAAAATTGGAACTAAACAAAAAAATGCGTAATTGCAAAAATTTTACAGCTTGGGACACAAAGGGTTGACCAAGTATTATTACTATTCATTTTGGCAACAAATATTATGGGCGAAATTGCTCATAAATCACGCTATGTGCACAAGATATTTTTTAGTTCTTTAGCATCGTCGTAACGAATTTACGAAGAATTACACGTTATTATCGCAAAAGTAAAAGTAAAACGTGTGGAAATATTTACGCCCAAGTTTAATAGAATATTTAAATTTAAACCGCCCGTAATTGCAGAATTTACACTTCGTTAAAACTCAGTTGTCTAATTTTAAAATTATAAAACTTCTTTACTATTTATTTGTTATATAATTTTAAAATGTTTTTTAATTGGATTAATTATCGACTCTCTATGAGAACTCTAAATATTCTTACACGAAACAACCTTTACAAACTTTAAGTTTAACTAAAATTTTTTTTTCTTCCTTTTGGTTTATTCCTTTTAAAAGATAATCACAAAACATACAAATATTACTCATCGTTAAAACTACGTCATAAATCTAAATGGCATCGATGTAAAATGTCACCCTTGAAAGTGGTGAAGATTTCCAGCAACATTTTTGCCCAATCTTCTTGGTAATATATTGTAACATACAGTAACATACAGATGTAAATTATTGGTATTTACAACTATGTTTTCTATTTTTTTATTTGCTTGTTGGATTAATCTGTTTTTTTTTTTTTTAATGTCATTTGCATTAGTTTGTTTGTGTATGAATTTAATACCGATTGCTTTTACTTGTTGAGGATTGTTGGAGTTTCTGTTTATTAACATTTATTCGTTTTAATAATATCTTCTTAACGAGAAATGTTCTTATATTGAATGTACAGGTGGGCAAATTTCGATGTTTTAATAAGGAATTTCGATGGTGAAAACCAAAGTTGGCTATCGTCTTTTGTTTTCGAGTTATGCGCAAAAAATCTTTTTTTTCAGTTTTCGTTTTATAGCTAGTATATCTTGCTTATTTGGAAAAATGAAAGAAAATAATGTACACGTTCATAAGGCACTTTTTTGATAAGAATGCAGTGGCGTTGTTAGTTTTTTGGAAAAGTTCTTCAAATTCGAGTTGTGACATAAAGTTGTAATTTTTTATATGGAACTCCTAATTGGTTGTGGCATAACTAAAAAGAGAATTTTATTCCCTTTTCTGCAATACATGGTCAATTATTAATTTTCATACAGATTTTTCAAAAATTCATACTTTTCAAGGTCAGATGTTCATTTTTGCGTAGTAGGCGAATAAAGTTTGATATATTACATTACATGTTTTATTCAGAGTAATAATAATTCTGAAGCTGCAAGTCAAACACAAACGCCAATTTCTTTATTTGGGGACACATTTTTACCCTTGCTTCCCTCTCAGCACTCCAAAGCTCGAAGAAGTTATCTGGATTGAGAGGGAGGGGTTTGGTTACGGCTACGACCGTCCTACAGATGTTAAAGGCTATTCCAGCATATGCTGCAAGGATTAGGGAAACGTGGAAAACCTAATCAGAATAATAGTCGGTCGGAAGGCCAATTCGAAGTCACAAACATTGAAAATTTATATCTGTGTATAAGTTTACAGTGTCCGCCACTAAGACTTTAACCCAGGACCTTGAGGTTACTAGCCTATTCACTAAGCCACTAGACCAGCCATCCCATAATATAACCCCATTTAAAAATACTAATAATAATATGAACGAACTAAGAGAAAACGTGTGTTAATTCTGTATCAAAGTCAGTTCGGAATGTTTCAAATCGATGTCAATTGTGTGTTGCGAATGACGGAAGTCAATTTTAATATTCAATATAAGTCTGACCTTGAAAAGTATGAATTTTTGAAAAATCTCTATGAAAATTAAAAATTGGCCATACATGTTATATATTTTTGAAAAGGGAAAAAAATTATTTTTTTATGTAAGCCACAGCCAACTATGAGTTCCATATACAAAATTATAACTTTATGTCACAACGCGATTTTGGAGAACTTTTTCAAAAAACTAACTGCATTCTTATCAAAACAGTGACTCAAGAACGTGGACATTATTTTCATTCATTTTTCCAAATAAGCAAAATATAGCCATAAAACGAAAACTAAAAAAAAACGAATTTTTGCGCATAACTCGAAAACAAGAGACGATTCCCTATTAAAACATCGAAATTTGCCCACCCCGTACTTTTGTTATTTATTAGGATTTTAAACGATTATTCCCAAGTTCTTTATAATTCATATTGTTCCTCTTGTTCTTAAATAGTTCATTCACACAAAGTTCTAAGAACATAACTTTCTTGTCGTGTCACCGGTATTTAAGTCTTGCGATAAAGTCAACTGTGCGTGAGCACGACATCCTAGCATGGGCGAGACAAAGTGTGAGTGACTGCGTTTGGTCATTTAACATTTCAGTTTACGTTGCGTCTAATCGTTAACGTTGACTGTTACCCATCTTAAATTATAATTAAAGAGTACAATCTAGTATCGTACGGAATATTGGTGAATCATTTATCATAATTAAACAGACCAAGACATAAACTTACTTTTCCATGCCATAATTTTTTTATACTAATTGTAACGACTTTGCAGTTAATCTCGATAGAATTTAAAATGTTAATTTTCTTATATTTTTTTATCTGAAAGATCTATGCAGGAATGTAAACTGAACATTTTTCCATATCGTTTGAGTGTAAAATAAAAGCTAGATATTTAAATTATTTAAATTTATACTATTACTACTAATATTTGTTCTTTCTTTTTGATAATTAGCGCTTGTTCGAATGTGATCGCATTTGATATCGAAGTCAAAAATATTAAAGGAAACAGATAAATTTGGCAAGGGGTTCTTACTTAGTTTTAAAAACGATGAAAAAATGCAGCCTGTATTGACTGGGTCAGTGTTTTTCAATCAGGGTGCCACGGCGTGCCGTGGGGCGACTATACAGTAAAGTTGGACATTGGGGGTGGAAATAAAAACTAGATCTCGAAGTTCTGTCTCGAAGTTTTCTTAAATAGACAATATATTGTATCGATTTCAGAATGACTTAAAGACAAAAAAAACACATAATACATAATACAACTGTTCAAAGACAGGCTTGTTAGGTGATCTTTTATTTT
>JAFFZR010028509.1:0-12083 GCA_018397195.1 Lethrus apterus | reverse complement strand
GCTACCCGAACGCTTCTCAAGCTTTCGCTTATCGAGATTTGCGGGAGCACCATTTTATGTGTATTTTTGTGTGTGTAAAGTGTTCCATGGCTTTGTTACTATCATCTCCTCGCCGTAAGAGATGTAGCACTGTTAATTATGCCAACAGCGAAAGCTGACTCGGGAGGATACCGGACACGCCAGTAGAAAAATTCCTACCTAGGCGGGACTCGAACCCTCGACTCTCACACTGAGAGTCCGGCCTTCTTACCACTAGACCACCGAGCTGTAATAATAATAATAACAACAACCTAAATTTATACATAAATTTACTGAAAAATAAATTTCATTTGCATCTAAATTTACTCTTTTTTAACATTTCTTGAATATTCTTTGCAAAGTCTGCTGATCTATGTTTCGTATTTCTCTTAATATGGCCGCTTCTAAGTTCTCTATTGTGTCAAGGTTTGTTTGAAATATTTAATTTTTTAAATATCCAAAAAGGTCAAAGTCCAGACGAGACAAATCAGGTGAACGTGATGGCTAAACATCTCTACGCAGCTGACTACTGCTTCCCAAAATAGATACCGTACCATATCTCAAGCAACATGATAAGCATCTTGCTGAAAGTATCCACGTTGCAGCTCATCCTTGTGCAGTTCATTCACAAAAGTTCGTCATCATTGTATACATTTTCATTAAACCAATTGATGTATAGCAGTAACTTTCTAGGGATGCAGATCTAATATTGCAGTACGATATCTTTCTGCGTTAATGGTTCCATCAAAAAATATGAGGCCAATTCGACGTCTTGATATAGCCACCCAAGCCTCCATTTTTTTATGGATGTGAAGAGGTCTCCACAAAATTATGGGGATTCTCAGAGGCACACAAAGCATGACGCAGCGCCACTGCAGGTGGGGTAAAGAATTAACACATGCAATGACCATATTCGGTATGAACTATAGACGTACCCAGAGAGATGAAAGCAAGCATCATCAACATAAATGTTATGTTTAAATCGTCATCATTGTATACATTTTCATTAAACCAATTGATGTATAGCAGTAACTTTCTAGGGATGCAGATCTAATTTATTGAAATAAAACTCTTCTGCTTGAACCAAACGATAAACCTACAATAGTGAATAGACTTTGTAATCAAGAAGACAGGACTAAACTAGATTAAACGTACACTTAGAGAAAGTAGTATGTGGACAGACATTGACAAGTATTTTGACATATGCCTTACAATTAAGCAACACTTATTACGTTAAATGTGTAGCCTCTGTGCAGGGTAGTACATCGGGATCGGGCGATCATCTGTAGGTACTAATGATCAAAATCTTAAGTTATAGCTATATTGTCTATATGATATTTTACGTCACATTATAGTTGATAACTGTATATGTTGCTTAGATACTTTAGAAGATTTTCACCCATTCTCAACCCTGCACAGAGGCTACTCATTTACCGTAATTAGTGTTGCCTAATTGTAAGGCATATGCCAAAATACTTTTGTCGGTGTCTGTCCATATACTAGATTCTCTAAATGTACATACAGTCTGTTCACGGAAACATTCTACAATAGCTAACTTTTTTATCTAAAGATATACAAACTTAGTTAAATTTACAAAGTTTAAGTGCCTTGCAATGCCCATTTCGCGCAATAAATTATAAACAAAAGATCATCGCGTTGTTAAGATACAAGCATAAAATTTAATTTTTTTACATTGAACACCTGTATATTTTTTCTCTACGTTGATCTGGTCGCCTGCTATAATTATTTATAAGACAATTTTTCTCTAGGATCGCTAGTTAAGGAGTTAAAAAATTAAGTAATAAAATAATAAATCAAAAAACCTGATTGTTTGTTGTTTTAAATAAATTTTACCAATTGCAGTGGTACATTGAAAATTCTGTATTTTCGGAGGTACTGCACTTGAAATCTTCATTTTTGGCATTTTGCTAGCTGATACCATGGGCAACGGAATGGTGATGTTAGAGTTACCGGGAAATATACACGGCCGCTCAAAATTAGCGACAACATCCAACAAATCAGTAAAAATCAATTTTTTTTAATGGAACCCCTGTATATTACTGCATTTTTAAATGCGCTTAGTAATTCTACATCGATCGTTATAAGGCATACAACCCATTTTTTCTAATAGTTTTTGAGTTATAAGCAGTTTTCTAAATAATTCCCCTACGAATGCCGTTTATCTCTTGTTTAGTGATCTTAGATAGCCTTGGATGTCATTATAATTAAGTATTATGATTGTCTAATTTGACTTGCAGCAGCTTTTCCGAAAAACAGAAAATTTTATTCCAACTTTCTACATCTTTTCTTCGTCATTGTTAAAATAAATTTAAAATATCGTTATTTGTGTAATTATTTACTACACCAGCCATTACGTCTTTATACTAATGTCAAACAAAAGACAAGTGTCAAAGTAGACAATCATAATACTTAATTATAATGACATCCAAGGCTGTCTAAGATCACTAATCAAGGCATAAACGGCATTCTTAGGCGAATTATTTAGAAGACTGCTTATAACTCAAAAACTATTAGAAAAAATGGGTTGTATGCCTTATAACAATCGATGTAGAATTACTAAGCGAATTTAAAAATGCAGTAATATACAGGCGGTTCCATTTAAAAAAATTGACTTTTACTGATTTGAAATTGTTGGAAGTTGTCGCTAATTTTGAGCGGCGCTGTATACTTCCTAGTAACTTTAACATCATCATTCCGTTGCCCATGGTATCAACTAGCAAAAATTAAGATTTCAAGTGCAGTACTTCCGGAAATACAGAATTTTCAATATACCACTGCAATTGGTACAATTTATTTAAAACAACAAAAAACTCCAAAACGGCTAGATTTTAGTATAGGGTACCCTTATAAGTTTTGGTGTAGAATTGTGAGTAGAATCTGAAAAATGATGAAAAAGTATAACATTCTATTCAAAACAACAAAATTGGTATGCACTTTCGGTACAACGGGAAGTGATACGAGAGCGCCAATAATTTAGAATAAGAGATCAGTTGATATATTTCTGGAACACGGAAAAGTTCTAACGAACCACTTTCGTGAATGACCCTGTATATTTGAAGATCTCTAAATTTGAAAAATCATATCACACCTTGTGTGAATCTTAATAATTTACATCTGTAGCCAAAAGGATAGTTCTTCATGCTTAATACAATGGTCATTTTTCAAAAAAAAAGTGTAATAACACCGAAACTTACATACAATATATGGTTAATGAAGTGACCTTTAAATTTGACGGGAAATTAAAAAATGCAATAATATACAGGCTGTTCCATTTAAAATAACGAAGTTCGTATGTATTTCCTATATAACCGGAAGTTCACAAACCTTAAAATGTGCAACTTATAAATCCAAATAACTTTTGTATTGAACATTTTTCCGTATCTCTAACAGCAATGGAGTTATCGAGGAAATACGCTTAAGTGGGTCACCTGTATACCTGTATATGCTGGTCCAGTTTTGAATCAAGAAAATTCGCAAATCGGTAGAGCACGTCAAAAAATAATGTTTTGTTGCATAAACTTTTGTTGATTGATTAAGTTTGTTTAGTTTTTCTAATACTAACAATAATTAGTGCTAATAATTTTACTATAATAATTTTGTTACTAATAATTTTAGTAATGATTTTATTGTTGGTTTATATGTGCCAATTGTCTATAGTGCATTAGTATGTGGAAAAAAATTGATTATAGCTCTTTCTTTGTTGAAGAAATATCTCGCAAGAAAATAAATTTCAACACGGAATCGAAGTATTTTTAGGCAAAATCTATATTAGGGAAACCTGATTTTTTTCGATTAAAAACTGTAATATTTTACTTATTTAAAATAATAATATATGAATAAGACATGCATAGAAAACATTTCTAAGTCATCTATTGGTAACGTAAATACATAAAATATAGGTATAACATAAAACTATTTGAATTCATGTATACAATTTATGATGAAAATTTATGATTTGTTTTTTTTTTAGATTTGGCCGGGTTCGCCACTAAATACAAACCAACAAGTACATCAAAACATGTTACAAACTTATTCTGAAAGTGCATCTCCTGCTAACAATTCTCAAGTATACAGATATCAGAATCAAGAATCCCAAATGAACAGATTAATGACAGGTTCACCTATGGTAATCGGTGAGACAATGATGGTACAGCAACAACCACCGACCACAGCAGCAAACATATCACAGCAACAGATGCAACAAAATATTCAAAACCAGCAAATACAGCAACAACAGTTGTCAAATCCACGGCCACCTAGTCCCAATGTCCACATCCATCATCATCAACTTATTGGTCCCAATGGCCAAATGATCAGTGTTCATGGAGCTGGGAACATACAGAACAGCGGTCAGATACCAACTGGTTCTGTTAATCAAGTTGTCGGTACTGGTATAATAACAAATCCTAATAACGTTATGATACAAGGACAAAACATGATACCATCACCTTCCTCACAACAAAGAATCTTTATGAACGGGCAACCAAGCGAACCTAGTGGACCTGGACGACCGAACATTCAAGTGGTTCCCGTTAGTATTTCGTCAGGAAGACCACCTGAATTAGGACATAGGTTACAACAACCGTTTTATAATACTCAACCAACACAATACCAGCTACACCAGTTTGACCAAACTAAAAACATTAGAGCGCCTTTCGTAACAAACAACCAAGTGCTAAACGGTTTTCCGATACAGCAGGCAAATCCTCAAAGTCAAATACAAAATGGCCCTGTCATTCTAAATCAACAGCAACAACACCAACAAAAAATGTGGCAGAATCGAATACAAACCGTTCAAAGCCCACAAAACAGCCAAAATCCGGTACAGAATGTTTACGAAAGAGTGCCACCTTTGCATCATCATACACCACCGCCAAATATGTGGCAAGACGAAATGAACAGAAAGAAAGTGAAAGTAAGCAGCAAAGCGATGAAAAAGCGCCCATATATACTGGAGAACCAACATAGAATGATGGAACAACATGCACCTTGCCCAAACATAGACGTGAGGCAGATTCCAAATGAGAATAATCGTGTGATGGTCAATCATTTTCCACCAACGAACCAGAGTGCTTCCAGTCCATCCTTCATGGAAGATCCGAGTGGATACCTGGCTCAGCAAACTGCTCTCTTAAACAGTACCATTAATAGACAGACAGGTATGAATGAACCTTAATTAAAATTATAACTGGTGTGAATACTAATATTCTAATTATGAATAATATGGATAAAATAATAAAATATTCAAGTATTTTCTATACTATACATGTTTCATTTTTTAACGAATGTTTATTTCACACAAATATAATTTTAAAAGATGAATATAGCCTGATGACACTTAAATGACAACTAAATAATTTAGACTTTCTTATCTTATCTTTAGATATGGTCATCCAACATCTATTAACATTGTACTTATTTATAATGTTCAAATTTTAACTGTCTTTCGCAACATTGCCAAATTTATTAAACTCTTTTTGTATATAAATATTTAAAACAATTATAACATAGTTCTAAGAAAATAGTATCAATTATGGCAAAAAGTGTATAATTGGGCCAAATTCTAAGAAAATCCTAATAAACTTCTAAATAAAAACTCTCAGAATCCTAAGACATATTTGTGATAGTGTGATGGCCCTTTCTATTATTTAATGTAAACAATGCATATTTTATGATACATAAAAAATGATAAAATAAATGCAATTCGTTATAAATGTAAGAATTTGATGCAGATTCAACAGGAAACTTTATAATTACGGTACAAAATATAGTGTTGATTTATAACTGAAGTTAGGCAACCAACATACACTCGAATATTTATCCTGAAATGGCAAAAGATGCATAATAAATATCTCTATCAACAGCTACAAATAAATTTGTTAAAATCGACTAGCGTTTTGCAAATTACGCTAATGCATAATAGAATATAAACTTACATCTAGGGTGCATATGTAAAATGATATAGCTCTATTGCGTATTTAACAACACTGATCACTGATCACAATGTCGATTTAAAAGTTAATTACGGCATTTGTATAAAAAATAAAATATTTCACAAAACCTTCCCTATTTTAGTTTCATTATAATAACTAAAAACAAGTAGTACCTACCTTATCCTTAATGCTTTTTCAAGTAATAAAGAAATAACGTTAATTAACGTTAATTAATTAACTAAGTTGGGTTTATTACTATCTGGGGCCTCACTTGTAAATGAAAACACACTGTATTTGGTAAACCTGATGTACTAATTAAAGTAAATTATAAAATTTCAGGTGCTAATGGTTGTGCAAATTACATCTGCAGCAGTCCAGTAACAACAGTGCAGACTTCGCCACCTCAACATAACATGTCATCAGCAATTTCTCAACCTAATGGAGTGCCTTTACCTAGCAATATGCTAGTATCACAGATGAAATCATCACATCAGAATTTTAGCGGTCGATTAAATCAAAATATTCAGGTCATCAAACAGTCAGTTCCTCAAAACGTGCCCACGTCACAGCAGCAGTACAATCAAATATTAATGGCTCAGGGTGTTGCAGACAGTAGTGATCACATGCAGTGTCAAGGATGTGTCATAAATAGTGGAGTGCAATATCAGGAGAACCAATATAAGGAGCAAATGCAGCAACATCAACAACAACAACAGAACCAAAAGATGTATCATATTAGATCGGACAGCCAACCAGGTACTCCAAGCAGTTCAGGTACTTGTGACGATCCTGTAACATCATCGACATACAATGAAAAATCCTACACATCTCCAGATTCTAGGCCTATACAGGGAGGAACAGTTAGTACAAGCAATGTTTCACCTCAGGCTGGATCACCAGATCCATCGCATACTCCAACACCAACAAATCGCGATTTAACACAGTTTAACGTACATAATCAAAATATGCAACAATATGTTTTTCATTCACAGGCTCAAATGCAACATATTAGCCCATCTAGAGATTCGAATGCAAATTCATATCACAACAACCCACCTAAGAATGACTGTTATTGTCCACACCCACACGCAGCTAATGTACATGTTTCAAGAATAAATAATTTAAATTTGGGTGTCGTGACTACAATGGCCAGTGGTAGAACAGTTGGAAGCAACACCATCACTTCAGTACTCGCTGGTCGAGCAAACACTGCAACAGTTTCCATAAATACTCCACCCTCAGTTCCAATTTCAAACAGTAATCCTGGTCCATTGACTCACAATTCTTTAATTACTACGATTCCTCCACATTCTGTTACAGTTAATGTCACAAAATCACCTCTTGAAATGGTACAAAGTGTTGTTAGTAGTATACAAGTTCCACAATCTCAGATTAATCAACAAATGTCCCCACAACAAGTCATGAAAGCACCATCTCAAAACTTACATCCTGGACACATCTTGGTGTCTTCTGGTGGACAGTTAATAATGACAAACACTGGAAACAATCAACCTGGTGTGATGGCACCTCCACCACCAAAAATTCTAACAAATCAAGGTGCAATGCCACCAATATCAGTATCTCCTATGATAACAAATGTAACGGCAGCTGTTACACAAGTAATACCAGCTGTTGCTCAGCAGGTTTTGGGCCAACAAACTGTTCTTGTTAATGCACTACCTGCTCCATTCGTTCTTCAGCCAGGTGTAACAATGACCATGGATGGAATGACTGTTGGCCAGAATATGCAAATTCCGCATTTGGTAACTGGTAATGTAATACAACAACAAATTCAGATTGACGGTTCAGATCCACGTAGGGCACCAACTTTACTTTCACCTGAAACAAAAAGAAAAGGTAAAAAACGCAAAATACCTTCTCAGACAGTCGCTTCCATGTTACACATAGCTGCACAACAAAACTCTGGCGTTGTCATGTCACAGCAAGGTTTCCCACAACAAATACAAATGACTCATAGTCCACAAAGCATAACAACTACACCGGTTATGCAGGCGTTAACTATAGTTCCTGGTAAAGCTGGTGGTCCCCCACAGATTGTTATGAATGGTCAACCAATGGCAAATGCTGGCCATTTAGGTGCACAACAGCTAATAACTAATTCTCAACCCGCTCAGCAAATTAATCTTCTGCAACCAGTCAATTTATTAAATGGAACTACAGGTATGGTACAAAATTTTCCTACAATACAACAGTTTATTGTACCAAACCTTGGTGGTATGGTCATGAATGCTGATGGTACAGCCACCATTTTGCAAGATACGTCTAATATTGGAATGCAGTTGCAACTACAAAACGTAAATGGACAAAACGTTCTTACACCTGTTCAAAATAACAACGTTTTTAATAGTGGGCAAAGTATTTTGACAGCTGGTCCAGCTGGGATGGTTATAAGGCAACCAGGGACACCACAGGGTAAAATAATTCATCAACCACACAGTCCAGGTGCCCAGTTTCTTTCTCCAAATGGTGGACAATTTGTTGTTAATGGAGCCCAATTTAGTGGACAGTTAAGCCCATTAGTTGCAAACGTAAGCCCGACGCAACAAGTCACTTTTGGTACAGCTCCGCAAACAATTAGATCTGCAAATAACGTCCAACAAGGACAACAGGAATTCATACAATGTGGCCAGATGGGGCAAACTCTTATGGTTCCATGCACTCCTGCTGGGAACATAGCAGTTTCCACTTCTAATCAACAGAATACAACATTTGTACAACAAAATACGACAATAGTGCAACAACAGACAACAATGGTTTCCAATAATCAACAGTTACAAAATTTCCAAGCCAACAACCAACCCAACCAGCCAAACATGGCAAGGACTACAACCTTAAACGTTGATCAGAATTTTATCATTGCAGCCAATGACAAACCACCGCCAGTTCAAGGTCTTTTGTTGCAAAGACAAAGTCCACAGGCTATGAACTATAAACAGAGTGTGTCAACACAAACTGCTGTCAATCAAAATGCGCAATCGGTAACTACCAATACTTTCTGTCAGACATCTACATCGGTTGCCAGTAGTCCACCAGATACAACAACACATAGTCCTTTGGCTTCAGGAGGTCAAAGTCCACCTACAGCTGACACAACTACCCATACAGGAAGCACGGATGATGGGTTATCACCAGCTCCCTCAAATTGTTCAGGTTCTTGTAGTGACGTCATTAACTTGCAATCAAAGCACCAGTCATGCTCCATGGTAAGTTTGACCCATTAACAAAGTCTGTGCTATATAAAATACAAAGCTTTGCTCAGTATATAATTAATACAAATTTAATTGTATTTGACGTAATGTTAAACTGTTTAAGCAATAGTGATAGAGTAGTTGATACTTTTTGGAGTTGTACCAAATACAAATATTTGATATTTTATAAATTCTAACACTCATTACATTTTATAATTTTTTTTTTTCAAATTTTAATATTTTAGGCTATGGTACACTGTATATCAAGTAGTGAGCCAGATTCAGCGGATATAAATACACAAAGTTCCGAAAATGAATGGTCGAGAGTGCAGTCAATTTGTGCGACACCAAAGGTTGATTTTACTGACATAACTGGTGTAGGACAGATGCAAATGAGTAAACATTCAAAAGCAAACACCCCAACTCATCTGGCATATGCAGAATCATCGACATTGATTTCGGGAATGCAGTTTGTTGCTGACCAAATTAAATCACAGGAGGCTGTTGTCAGTTCACGAAACTTTGAGAAAATTGGTCCAAAAAGAAAACATAGTGATACTTTAGTTGTAATGGACACTCGACATATGCATTCGTCATTATTTGATGACGATGAAGGTATGAAGTATAGTTTCTTATGTAGGTAGCTTCTTGCTTTGTCATAAATCATTTTCATTTTTAACATAATTTTGAATGCTTGTTTTCTATATTATAAAATTTATATAAGATTGGATAGTTTTAATTGCATGTGTTCAAGTTGTATTGTTTTTACTGCATTTAAAGTTGTGCTACATTTTCATTTATTTTACTTTATTATGTTAAAAATTTAAATAACATTAAAAAAAATTACTACGAGTGGTGGTTAGATTGTTATTTATTCTTGTGTATATTTACTGTATTATTTTAAAAGCAAAATAACTTTTTACTGCACATTACATTAGTTTATTTCTTAATTTTTAAATATTATATTCGTTTAATTAGTACCATTAAAGATTGTATGTCATAGATGTACAAGAAATATTTAGAAAACATTAATCATAAATCATCACCTTTTCATGAAATTGCTTTAAATTGTTTTTTGTTTTTTTTTCTCTCTCTCTCTCTCACTCTCTCTCTCTCTCTCTCTCTCTCTCTCTTTTTGCCTATTACAACAGCTTAATTGCTTTTATTTATTTCTCAGTTGTGTAAATGTATTGTATTTTATTGTCATATTGTGCATTATTTATAATTCTCTTGTAGTTGTAACTAACAGTAGATAAAACAATATGTATTCAGTATAGTTTTGCATGACATATTTTTTAGCAATATATTCTTTTTTATTATAGATTCAAGCTGATGAAGTTGTATCTAAACCTACACATAATATGACAATATGTATACAATTTTGTTTGTGTGATATTAAGTGGTGTGGCTAACATTTTTCAAACAAATTATACATAAACAGGTGACCAACATCAAATAACAATATGGTGTGTGTGTATCTTAAATACTTTTGTAAATAATCATCCTGAAGAGAGCGAAAGAGTTATAGCAAATCAACACTTGCTTTCTACACAGTCATCAAACACGCAATAAACAGCTTTTGGCTCAGCATATTAGTACGAATTACAGCGTGTGGATTGCAGTTTATTTTATTGTTTAGAGGCCAAGTGCAAAGTTTTGAAGAGTCCTCATAGTTATGTTATGGGTGATCTTGTTTGGGGACCAGCAAAAGGCTGCCCGGCATGGCCTGGTAAGCTTGTACAGGTCGCCAATGATAAGGTACTAGTGCGGTGGTTTGGGGGCGACAAAACCCCTGTTGAGATTGATCCTGACAATTTACAGAGTTTATCCGAAGGGCTCGATGCTCATCACAGCGCAAGGAAAAAGTCTCGGACGTGAGTTATTTATTTTAAGTGAGCCACAAATTTAATATTACTCATACAAAATTGGGTTTCGAGTGCAACTAGAAAAGCTTGACTGATGTTGACTGATGAATAATGTAATTAATTTTCTTAACACTTGGAGATGGATTATGTTTTGTTATTAAAGCTTAATAAAATGGAAACAATTGTGTGTCCTTACTAATATTGCCAGAGTATAATTTTTATATACAGGCGGGGCCACTTAAGCGTATTTCCTCGATAACTCCATTGGTGTTAGAGATACGAAAAAATTTTCAATATAAAAGTTATATAGATTTATAAGTTGCACATTTTAAAAATATGTTTAAGGTTGGCGGACTTCCGGTTATATAGGATTATTGCATTTTTTAATTTCCCGTCAAATTTAAAGGTCACTTCATTAACTATATACGGGATGTCCCCGAAAGGTCTGTACAAAATAATAACACATATTCCCGAGGCCAAAATAGAACGATTTAATCCAACTTACCTTTATTCAAAGTTGCTTCGTTTAGCCGCTAGAGGGATACAAATTTCCTGAAAAGAAATCGTTTTTTCGAGAAAACTTTATAACGCTTTTCGCGATTGGGACCAAATTTGGTATGTGGATTTGTACTGAAAGAACGCATTATTTGGCATGTTATTTTCTTTTCTGCCTGTTTTGTAAGTGGTCAAAAAATGGTCATCCACATCTTAAGAAGCTCATATTTTTTTGTTATTTGATGAATACTTTTGAAATTTTTTTTGCTGATAGACACATATGTTACCTACATTTCTTGTATCTTGCTCCATTTCGTCATTTCTCATAGTTTAGGCAGAAAAAATTAATAACCCTCAACACGAACTAGTAATTTTAATCAAATCAACGAAAAAAATTCACAACAAATGTTCGAATATACCGCCTTCTGCATGAATGCAAAGATTAACACGTCGTAAAAATTAGAACTGGACCCTTCTCATCATTTCGACATCGTTTTTTAGAGTGTCTACTGCAGGAATTATGGCAACGCATCCAAAATGCA
>JAFFZR010028508.1:0-12096 GCA_018397195.1 Lethrus apterus | reverse complement strand
TCGCGATAAGCGTTAGAAAGTTTTCTCGAAAAAACGATTTCTTTTCAGGACATTTGCATCCCTCTAGCGGCTAAACGAAGCAACTTTGAATAGAGGTAAGTTGGGTTAAATCGTCCTATTTTGGCCTCAGGAATATGTGTTATTATTTTGTACAGACCTTTCGGGGACACCCCGTATAATAGATAGTTAACTTTGTTCTGTCATTTATGACAATTAATAATAATGAACAAAGCGTCGAACTATGTAGAGAACCTTTGCATTAGATTAGAACTTAAGCTAAACACCAACAAGTTCTTCCATAATTTGTTCAACTCTAGAAAAGATGAACATTTACTATTAAAAAGATCCGTGGGATTTATCTACGGTGTATTTCTCGGACTTAGTTTCTATGAACTGATATTGGTTGATTTGAACTTCACAGAAAATGCTGCGTTTATAGTCGGTGGGATTATATGTTTGATGTTAGGTTTTGGAATAGCATTCTCATCGCAAATTAGATGCATATCGTTACTATCAATTCCATGTTTCGGTTGTAGATCTGGAAGAAGTGTTTTGAAAGCGTTAGTACTAGCTTATATAATATCAGGTCCGATTGAAAATCTAACGATTAACGGCAAGGAAGTCGTTCGTGTTTTTGGATGTACAACCTCATTGACATTTAATTTGACAAAGACACGATTCGAGCTCATGTTTAAACCTTTCACGCAAGCATTATTTGGCATGAAGTCGGACGTACACGAAATAAAAGATACAATAAGAACCGTAAGAGACGTTTCGGCGCCGATAACCGGCGAATTAGAAGATGAAACGGAAATGCGCAAATTGAAAGAAGAAAATGATTACATAGATACTAAAAGTAATGCGAAAGACACAAAAAGAACTGAAGAAATAGATGAAAAATATGAAACTAAAGGTGAGAAAACGGAAGCGGAGCGCTATGAGAAAAAATATTTGGAGAAAATCGAATTACGTTGTCAAAACCAATTTTCTCGAGCTACGAAAAAATGCAAAGACATGTTCGAGAAGTCTTATAATACTTGCTACGATACTGTGACTTGGGTAGCAGCTTGGTTGTTGTGCTGGCCGATGAAATTAAGTTTTGTATGCAACATTGCACAAGCACTAGGAGGAAATAAATGCGATCCATCGAAAGAAATAGATCCGGGTTTCGGGGAAGGTTACGCTTATTTGAAAAAATCACGAACGACGCTAGCGCAAAATTTTAAAGACGTCAAATTGCAGTACAAAATCGGAAAAATTAAACAATTGGCAGATATAAGAGAAGCTACGGCCACAGCTAAAGAACTCGTTCACATAGTTGAGAGAAAAAAATCCATATTGGAACATATGCTGATTATTCTTAAGCGAATTCTAGCTTTTATTTTTCTACGGATACTTTTAGAATCACAAAAGTACCACGATCAATATTTAAGAGATATCGAATTCGACAACATATATATAACGAAATATTTTCGAAAAATCGACGCGCGTCGACACGTCGCTGAAAAACACGCACTTTTACCGTTAAAAAAAATAGAACGTGCCAAACTAGTCGATCCTTGGTCGATTATTCCGCTCAAGAAAGAAAAGGAGAAATTTGTGAGTCAAACCTTTAAATTACTGTTAGAAATGATAACAGCTACAACCTTCATCTTATTGGATCGTTTATTCTACGAAGCACTGGATTTGGTGAAACGTCACGCGCACATAGATTATTATCAGACCGGGCACCACGACTTGTTACTGCAAGTTAAAGGAACTGGTCTAATCGCGTCCATTTTGCGATCGGTTTTGAAAGGCTTCAACATCAAGAAAAGAATAAGAACTATACGAAGCAATGAGGCTTGTTTGCCGCAACCCACCCTGCTACCCAATTATTATTTTTATAAGATTTACGGAACATACTTTATAGTGTGGTTAACAATTTTAACTCAAGCTTACATACAAAGAATGAGAAGATTAATTTGCTCGTATTTCTACAGGAAAAGGGAAAAGAAAAGGGTACTTTATCTATATAATGAAACATTAAAACGACGAATCGGATTCTTCAGGTAAACTTTTCAAATTTATTACTCTTATAAGAAAATTTTTCAAAGAAATTTATCTACACAAGTATAGACATTCAATTACGTGTAGTTAATAAAACACGTTTAACGCGAACAAACTGCTATAAATATTTAATTTGATGTCCCTTTCATGTCCCCATACATTAATAAAACATTTCCATTAATTGCATAATTAATGCATAATTTTTAACAATTTAATTTAATTTTTGATTAGATGATCGATGATGACTCAGTGTGAGTTAACGTTAACGTTAACGTTCTTTGGAGTACTTGTTTTTTAAGTTTTTTGTTTTTGTTACAATTAGTTTTAAAATTTTTAAAGTTAATTTTGAAATGTCCAAACAACTGAATTTAAGACATTTCATCAGTTTAATTAATTTGCTTATAAATCTGACATCAGTGGCGTAGCGAGCTTAACTCGCCCCCCCCCCCAAAACATATAATATTATATGTATTATATAATATGTATGTATTATATGAATTATATAATACTATATGTAAAATATACTCGCAAATTAATAAATAAATAAAGTAAAATAAATAAAGTCATAGGCTCAAGCTAGGCTTTAAATTTGAGACAAAGAATGTAATTGAGAAAACAAGACTAGATTTTGAAATTTTTGTTTTGCGGACCATTTTGCGCCCCTTTGTGAGTAGCGCCCGGGGCATGATGCCCCCTGCATCTTTTAACCCCTCGCTACGCCACTGTCTGACATGTGTTTTGAATGTAAGTTACACAAACCTAAAATGGTGAACATTTTTAACAAAAAACTTTTACTTTACACCGTCCATTACTCAATTTTGTATTTGATTATTATTAAAGTGTTTCCTTAATTTTTAGTCTCTTGACCTGATGATGTTGAGTTTGAAAACCAACAAAACCGGTCGTAGTTTACTGTAATAAATATATAGAGTTTTTGTGAGAAAAAGACCATAATTTACCCATTCATTAATTTTCGATTAGTCTCTAAACGCTATTGTTATTCCTGTAAAATTGATATAAATCGATTTTCGCTCAAAAATTATTAATTTTACAACTTTCTTGCTGTGGTGAAAAAATATTTTTTTAAATTAACAAATAATAAAATTTAAAGGTTTCAAATGTTTTATTTTTCACTACAATTGTTTCACCATAGAATGGCTTCATCAGGTGGATGATAACTGAGTTATTGTATGATGAAATAATTGTAGTGACAAAGAAAACATTTGAAACCTTCGAATTTTATTATTTCTTAATTTAAAAAATTGATTTTCAACAAGTATCCTTTTCGTCAATCAATTATTTAAAATTGTTGTACTTTTTGCAGCGAATGTGAAGCTTACATATTTAAAAATAATTTTACTTTTTGTAGCGAATGTGAAGCTTTTCGTTCCTCTAACACGTGTCAAATTTCAGATATATGAAGAAGAAGGTGCAAAAAATGGTTCGAGAACAACGTTTAGAAAACGATCTTAATTTATGCGCCGTTTTGCGCGTCCGTTTTCCAAAGACGTTCGCCGTTCTTCGTATATTTCCGATGGCGCGCAGAAAATGCATCATCTGTGGCGAACCGGAGCCGCGTAAGAAAAGTAACATTCCGGGTGATTACGAAAAGTGTCAAACGCCCAACTGTTTCTTCGTACATTGCGTCGAATGCTGGAACGACGTTGGTAGGATATGTTTTGCTTGCGCGTCTTCTTCCCCAGACACCAGTGATCTGGATGAATCAGATGAAGATCACCACGATTTTGATTAGTTTATGTTTTAGATATTTTGAATATATAAAGTATGATTATATTATTAAAATGTTATTAAAAAAACAAAATCGATTACATTTATTATTATTTTAAAATTTTAAATATCTATTTATTTATTAGTGATTTTTTCTAAAAATATGAAATGAAAGTTTGGATACAAAGTGAAACCAAAAGTGCTTACCCCTTTGTTCTGCCACCAATCATCATAAATCGTTCACAAGTGAGCGAATTATAAATGCAAGCTCACTCTCTAGTATACCTAATTAAAATCAAACATGTTAATATTCATTTAAATTTAAAACATTTTAAACTATTCCAAATCCAGTTTTGATCATGCATTTTTGTATATTTCGAATATTATGATTAGTCTCAAAGTGTAACCTTAATAAATATTTTACTCATCAATGAAAATAAAATGCTTCATTTATTTATACAAAATAAAAATTACTCGGACGTGTCTTATCTTCATTCAGATAATTGTTGTTATTCTTGGACTGTAAATAGAACTAAATTGCAGTGTTCTAGATAAAATAATGGCAGTCGTAGTTTCTCGTATTTATCACAGTGTTATTATTCTTTGAACGAAACCACGTTGTGTATTTATTAGTAAATGTATTTTGTTAATTTGTTGCAAACTATGAATATTTCTTTGTACTTTCGAATACGCAACTTAAGTAATATTGATGGTAGTACGTTGCCCAAGGGACTATACACGTTCAATCGCACTGGTGAGTAAATTAATTTAATTGTAATATTTCAAATTTTTACATTTTAATTTCGCGTTATATACAATATCAGTTTTCTAATTCTTTTTATAATTATTGTTGTTCATTACTTTCTGTTTTAAACAGATTTGTTTTATATCAGGAATATACAAATTTTTCTGTCTCTCATTTATAAATAAGTGATTCAATGAAAGACATGCAGTTCAAAGTCGTGCGTAAGTTACAAACAATAAATATCAATTTTTTTATTCATCATTAATTTTTTAAAAAATTCATTTTTTATTTTATTTTTTTATTATTAATAATTTTACAAATGGCTTGCTATCAGTTTTATGCCACTTTTTGAATGTTAAAAAAAAATTAATTCAATTTTCAAATTTTCCCAAAGCCTATTATTTGTTTGTTAACAAATTTTTTAAAATATTTAAAATAAGGAAAAATTAATAAACTCTCTTAGACAACAGCAAAATTAATTTTAATTATTAATTTAATAAGATTTTTATTAGAACATGGTCAACTCGACTACTTTTATTTTAAAATTTCATAATTATTTCAAAATCATTTATTGTTAAAGTTCTGAATTCGATGTTGGAGCGAGCGGAATTCATACCAAACGGGTTAAGAATCAAGTTTGTTTCCTGCCTGATTGATAAAAATAAATAATCAAATCATTAAAGAATGCCCATTCAAATACTTCGGTACCTGGAAAATTTCCAATTGATTATAATAGGCCAGTAATATTAAATATGACAAGATATGAAATGTACATACTATCAACATGTTGTCGAACAATTTTAGTTTGTAAACATCCAGTATTTGCCATGAACATGTTTATGAATTTACGTCCTATCAAATTTGTTGCTAATTAATTATTCTCATTTAATTTATTGGTGAGTCATTGAATCATAATATCGTTTTTTTATGAACATCATACATTATCTTTCGAAGGAAGATTGTCAAGGGGTCAGAGTTACACAATAGTGCCCTCATTTTTAAAACGATGTAAAATCATTTGAAACAATTCAAAAAATAATGCTGGTTTTTGACTGTAAATTTATTTGTAATTATTTCCAAATTGTGTGAACCTTACATCAAATTTCATTTACTTATAGAGCCATGTCCTAACTTTTAAGTTGTAACTTTGTTACAGTTTAACTGATTGCATATCTCTTAATTTTGAGTATTTTGATTGTAGTTCGATTGCATGTCATAGAAGTTGCAGTTTATGGAAAGGGACATAGTGGCTATTATTTAAATATTGAATATATTTTTTCACTTATTAAGAACTCAGTCACTGTTTTTGAATTTGGGGTTGTATGTATGTACATACAACCAGCATATCCTTCAAATACAATCAACTCTACAAACCTGAATAGCTCTCATCCATTCTTCAAGAAATTAAGGGAAATGTTATACATATTATTTGTCGGTCATTTTAGTAACTGCTTATTCTTTTTCAGTTCACAGAATTGATATTCAAAGATGGGATGGATCACCTATACTGCCAGTTATAGCAACACTAATATTAGCAATAACTGTATTTTTGCTAGTCCTTTTTCGACAAAGTCCTGGACTAGTAGCAGTAACAGTAGCTGGGTCTTTAACAGTCATTGGAATATATTTATTTTTAAGTACTGCATCAGCTGCATCAAAATTTGAATAAATACATCATTTAATTTATTATTTTTTTAATGCGAGTTTATGTACTGAAATAAAAATTGTAAGTAAATAGTCTTTTATTTCTATGAAATAAATTGCATGTTTATGTATAATTAAGAACATAAAATCTATAGCAACAGAATAAGATTCAAAGTATCTACAAATTACTACAAATTATATTTATATGTACTTATATTACCTAGAATGATTTAGAATTTGCTTTTACTGATAAAATAAATAAATAAAATAAAAAGTTTTTTTTATAAACTTTTCTGTATAACTCAAAGTTATCACTTTATCAAATCAGAACATATTGCATTTATCAAGTAAATATTTGAAAACAATTGTGTAATAACTATGAAAATAGTAATTGTAAATAAAACTATTTTATCTGTCCATTGCACACATTTCTTTAATATTCACAACTTTTAAGTTTTCAAGAATTTTTCTATTGTATTTGATACATTAAGTAAATGTCTATATTAAAATAGTATTCTGCATTTTCAAATGTCTCAACTTGATCACCAATAATCAATCATTAACAATAAAAAGTACGCAAATTTTCCCATTTTTTATGAAATAAAACACATCGGCGATAAAAAAAAAATCTATTGGAATTATTAAATAACGGATTTTAAAGATCGATGTTGTGCTTGAAACATTACAGTACAATCATTACAATAATCAAGTGTATAAAATATGTATAATTTTAAAAAGCCAAAAGTTTCACAAAAAAATCATTGTTACACACTTGCTAGCCATAAATGAAAATTAAACTGAACTATATTTACAATCACTGGTTGATAATAAAAAACACTGTACAACAGATTGATTCGAATATTTAAGTATCAGACAAAAGCCGAATAGTTAAAATTAATTTAATTAAACAAACATTTAATATCTATTATTTAACTGCAGCATGATTGTGGATTAGGATCTTTTCCTGATCTTTTAGTAACACTAATTCTTGTAAATTCTTCAGCTGTAGTTGGATGAATACCAACAGTGTTCATTAAAGTATTCATGGTAAGATTGCATCTAAAAAAAAACAAAGTCAGAATTTTGCATAAATTAAAAATGTAAATTAAAAAATGAGGTACTCACTTAATAGCAGCGGCAAATCCTTGTATAATTTCTCCAGCTTGAGGTCCTATAAAATGCATACCTAGGACCTTGTAATCATTTTTAATATGAGCAATAACTTTGATGTAACAATGTGCAATTGAACGTTGCGGAATGAAAAATTCTGTTGGTTTATAGTACGCATGATACACTTCAATATTATCTTCACCGAATTGAGATACTGCAGCTTCTTCACTGAGACCAACAGATCCATATTCCAAAGGACTGAACACAGTTGTTGCAACATTTGCATAGTCCATTAGCTCTTTGCCATTACCAAATAACCTTCTTGCCAGAAGTTTACCAGCATGAATAGCCACAGGAGTCAATTCTGGTTTTTTCTAAACAAATAAATTATATTAGTTGTATTTCTTGACATCGACCACTTTAAACGATATGATAATAATATATAAATAAATAAAACAATAGTAAATCCATAAATATACAAAAGAAGAGTAAAGCATAGAAGAAAAATCTATAATCCATGCCAAATATAACAAAGAGCCATAGACGATATAAGTCTGGAACAATTGTGGATTATATTCAAAGAGAAAATTATTGAAACCACCACACCGTCTGTGAAGAGACAAGAAGAAAGAAAAGTCATGGCATAAGTTTCTGGCAAACGGAACAACAGCAAACTACAATGAATATGGCAAATACACAAAACATGTAAAAGAATTTGTTGGGCAAATGAAATTTACATAAAAAATCCCAGAAGGATATTTTGACAGAAGAAGCAGAAATTATGAATTAATAATATATAATATAATATTTTTGGGAAATAAATAGTTAACACACTTAAGAAATAATTAAATGACCGAAGAATAGTAAAGCCTCACTGAGAAAATTAAAATGGAAATTAATGATTTTCATAGTCAATGTTTCTAATATGATAAAATTATCAGCAGTTAAATGCATAACTTACATATAGCACATCACCAACAGCAAATATATGTGGTACATTGGTTTGTTCGTTGACAGTGAGAATTTTTTCACCTTCACCCTCTGTTTTTACACCTGCATTATCCAGTTGTAAATCCCTGGTTAAAGCACGACGACCAACAGCAAATAGAACGGTTTCATAAACATCAGTAAATTCTTCACCCGCCTCGTTTGTCCAAGTAACAACACTTAACTTACCACCATGTTTCTCTATAGATTTTGGTACGCATCTAAAAAACAAATATCGTTTATTGTAATAAGAACTGTAACACAAAAAAATAGTGGAGTAAAACTTACTTGAATAAGAATTTAATTCCTTTTTGTAACATGCTATCAGTAACAATTCCAGCCATTTGTTGATCAAAACCTCTCAACACAATAGAACGTACCATTACGGTGACATCAAAACCAAGTCCATTTAAAAAACCTGCACATTCTAATCCTATGTAGCCAGCACCAACTATTAACGTTTTACCGGGAGCCTTTTCTAAACTGAAAATGTCATCACTTGTAATACAATATTCCTTAGCACCCGGAATATCAGGATAACGTGGTCTTCCTCCAACAGCAATGAGAATATATTTTGCACTTAACGTCTGTTCACCTTTTTTTGTAACTGTTTGTATTGTATGAGGATCTTTGAAAGAGCCAAGTCCATTAATGTATTCAACTTTTCTAAAATAATAACATTAATTTACAAATATTTTTTTGCATGTTAACATACTTGTCCCGCAACTCCACCCTTGTAACCCAGTTGACTGATTTAATGTGATTTTGTACACCTTCCCTGAGTGCCTCCCAATCATGTTTAATTTTCTCTGGCTGGGGCAATTTCCATCCATATTTTTGGGCGTCCTAATGAAAGAAATTTAGTAAAGTAACGACAGGATAAAGTTAAACATACATGAACAGCTTCTCCGAGTAATGCAGCTTGATGCATCAATTTTTTTGGAATGCATCCTACATTAACACAAGTTCCACCGAGACCCCATTTGGTACCAAGTGGTGTTGGTGTCACATAATCCAATACTGCCACCTTCGCCCCTAAGTTAGCGGCTTCTTTTGCTGCAGCCAATCCTCCTGAACCTCCGCCCAAGACAACCAAATCATATTCTGCTTCACCTTGAAACAGGCAATTTAAGAATTGAAAAGGATTTATTACAACGGTATACAATTCATCATTAAAAATAAAATACGTCAAGCTTAATGACATGAGAATGTTCACTACCGTCAAATGAGGAAAAACCACAAAAATTGCGCAATACCATAGTAATTCACTTTCACCAACTTACTTTTACTATAAAACTTTGTCGTATTGACATACAAATTTTTTACAAATAAAATACTTCTGTTATTTCTATTACATCCAAAAATGACATTTCTAAAACAAAAAGCAGTTGCCGCCATTTATAACCTTGACTATCGCGAGTTACAACAAATCTGAAAAAGTAGCACTCTCGACTAGTTATCAGTACAGTGTCGGTATTTCATATAATTGTTACTTATTAGTTATTACTATTACATATAACCGTAGATACGATGAAGTCGATATTGATCACAGGATGTAATCGTGGTTTAGGGTTAGGTATTGTTAAAACGTTAGTGAAACAGACAAACCCCCCAAATTTCGTTATTGCAACTTGCAGAGACGTTGGAAAAGCAGAGGTAAGACGGCGATTTCATAATAAAAGAAAGTTTTGGAAACAGATTGTAAGTTTTCCGTTACTTACCGACAGGAGGCATTTTTTTTATAAATCAACTATAATTTTAATAACAAAATACTGATAATAACGCACAGCTCTAATAAATAAGAACGAATAATTTAAACGTTTGACAAATACTTAGAACCTTCTCGTACAGCACGAACCGCACAATCTGACAGTTTAAACGTGACGGCGTGTGCCATCTATTAAGTACACCGTGAATCACATGTTTCCCCTTCCTGGAGCATTTGAACACCGGATTATAATGTTTGGAAAGCACTGTTTCTAGAATGTAATCGATACCGTTGATATTCAGAGATTAAAAATTGCAAGTCATTTCTAATAGGTACATTTTTAAATACAAGTAAAGTAAAATTTTGCAAGTACTTTATTTAAAAATTGCAAGTCATTTCTAATAGGTAAATTTTAAAATACAAGTAAAGTAAATTTTTGCAAGTAATTTATTAATTATGTTGGCTGATGTTAGTTTTTGAGTATATTTTTACTTTATTGCGTCATATATAATTCTGTAAATACCACCATGTTTTACTTCATACTTCATTATTTAACGTTAAGTTTTAAGTTTGGAACTTTACAGTCAACCATTGGTTGATTCAGAAATTGTGCTTGGAAGGGGATGTATTTCTCATTAATTACATTTTATATATACAGGTATCCCATATTATACGTCAAAATGAAATCTTAAATATCAATAATAATTCGAAAGTTAAAGGCAATCTTTGAGTACTTTTATGTCTCTAAAGTCTTAAAGTCTTTGTCCAAAATCCTTGCATATAATTTCCCTACATTACCGTTCTACGTTCGTAAATTCGGAGGAGTAGAAACATTTTCGAACTTACCGCTAGTTGGCAGTACTAGTCCCTGGATTTGAATCCATCAAAATTTAAGTGATTAATTCATCTTGCTGTACTTCAATTCTATAAAGAACTGTTTTTTATATTCTTAACAACAATAACTGAGTTTTTAAATGTACTTTGAAATGTACTTTGAAATCGACCCCTGTCACCTGTCAAACATTAAATGTGGGAAATCCGGTTACGAAGACACTGTGTAAATGTGTCTCGCAAGTAGCCAATCAGGAAGCGATTCTAGGGTCAATAAGCGTGTAAAAAACAAATTGTGGGATAATGGCCGGGCCCGGGGAATTTTACCCCATCATCCCCTCTCGCGTTGGACCTGTCTGGGACCAATATATTCGTTTCATATACAGGGTCATTCACGAAAGTGGTTCGTTAGAACTTTACAGTGTTCCAGAATTATATCAACTCTAATAACTTGGAATTATAAGCTACACCAACTGATCTCTTATTCTAAATTATTGGCGCTCTCGTATCATTTCCGGTTGTACCGGAAGTGCCTACCAACTTTGTTATTTTAAATGGACTGTTATATTTTTCCAACGTTTTTCAGATTCTACTCACAATTCTACACCAAAACTTGTATTTCTATCAAATACACATTCTCTCCTATTTTTTCAGCACTTTTTATTTTAACATCCACTTGCAATCCTTTTGATAAAAAGTTTTCCAATGTTCCCTTCAGTACTTCATCTCTCAAATTATTGAGTTTAATTGCGGAGCGAAATTAATCAGCATCTTCCGCTGTGCCAAAGTGTTATAAACAAAGAAAATTTACTTTCTAATCCGTTTTAAATAAACTTGTTGTGTTTCTGCTATTTCTCTTCTGTCATTTCCTTCAAGAACTCTATTAATTTGTTGTCTTTTTTAGTTCTACAAAAATTGTTCACAATTTTCCTCTGCTCCATATATTTCCGTATGTCCTGTTCGTTTCCTGTTTGTAGACAAATAACTTAACACAAAAAGGAACGATGTTAAAGAATATTTAAAGAAACGCTATTACAGAATACAAAAAGACATGAAAACTATGTCATAAATTTCAAATTTTTTTTATTGTATCCATGACAACGATATTATAATCAGTATAATTCTATAATTCGTCATATATAGTTTTCTCAGAAGTCTACGTAAACATAAAAAAAAGATGATACATGATGTATCAGCGCCTCTACCATTTTGGAGTGTACCAATGGTTTGGAACAAGGATAAGGTTTCAGTTGGCCAATCCAAGTGGACTTTCTATCTTGTTATATTTTCTATG
>JAFFZR010028507.1:0-12104 GCA_018397195.1 Lethrus apterus | reverse complement strand
TATATTGCCCTAATATACTGGCCAGCGTCGTCGACGGTACGAGAATTATATATGTTAATTTTTCTTTCTCCCTTCGGGAGCGAGTTTTCGTCAACGTTGTTCTTACAATTGTACTCGACAGAGACGAACAGAGGGAAAGAAGAAAGGCCTGCATGAAATGAGACGAGGAAATAATTATGCGGAATTGTACAAATTAATGGAGGACATACCTGGGGTGTTGGCCGGCCTAAGAATCTTTAACTTCTAGTAGCGATTTGATCCGGCCACAGCCGTTAATCAAAGTAACTTTTCGAAACTTCACAAGAGAATTACGATAGCTTTAACACTACTTTGAATTTATTACGGTGATTTAACAACACATAGATCTGAATTTCTTCAATAGGCAATACTAGTACCTCGGTCGTTTGCACCGTGCGCTACGAAGTAATAATTCTTATCTTACGGCGTGCGATCGCCGGCACGAAAATGGTCGCACAAAAACGTTTTTCTTTCCTCCCGCCAGAAAACGAGAAACGACTTCGTACACAACTTGCTAAGGTATATACGTAGTCAACCCGGAAAACTACAATGAAAATTATATGCCTAGCTTAAGGTAAGGAATATCCTGATTTAAAAGAATAGGATCTAAAAGCGAACGTGTTACGTTCGCTTTTCTCACATTTTTATAGAACTTATAAATGTGATTAAATCCTAAGGTGTCAGTAAATGGTACACCAACCTTATTATAAAGATTTAATTATTGTGAAAAGATTTAAAATGCTAAACATAGGCATTAGATGTTGTAATGATGAATAACACTGTTAAAAGTAGTCATTATACTATAAATAAAATTTTAAATTTGAAGAACATATTCAACAGTAAATGTAAAAGGACTCGGTTTTCGTAGGTCGATATAAGAATATATTAAAGTGAGTATTTTTAGAAAAGGCAGTTAGTTACCTTAGTCGTTCCTGGTCTCTACGTAATTAAAGCTAACCCTACCCATCAGGCACGTTCCCAGGTAGTGGATAGTGGGTAAGCAGGGGCGGTGGTGGACCAATCACCACTCCTACCGCAGACCAGCTCCCCAAGCAAAGTTGGAAGCTATCGTGACTATGACTGCGTGGCACTAAGGGTGCAGTATCGTGATCGATGCCCTTGGAGTACCGGGCGACATCCCCTCTGCCGGGGGTGGCGAATTTGACGACTTTAAACTCATAGGGTAGGGGATCATTATTGTGCACTGCTCTGATGAACACTCCAAGGAGTGGCCTAAGGCCATTATTGGTGTAATCAAGCGTTGGGAAGGGTCGGAGCCCCAGCTTTTAGCTTTTGGAGAACGAGCAAATCCCAAAGCGATTGGTCTTAGAGGTGGACGAAGACTCCTATAGGGCCATAAAATCCACCAACTTAAAAGCCCCCGCAGGTATGGTTAAGGCCACCTTCTCGGGGACCAAACCAGATATCGCAAGAGTTAAAGGTAAAGCATATCCTGAGGCCCCTCCCCCATCCGTGGGAAGCGGGGCTCACTACATCCCAAGAACACAGGAAACACAACTGTTAACCCATATTGTTCTCATTCAGGAGCCATGGACCTTCAACGGATCCGTTAGTGGACTGGGCGGAAGGATAGGAAATGACTTTTACTGTAGGTGAGATGAAAGAACAAGAGCGCGCATCTTCGCCAATAAAAATCTGATCTCTAATCCCAGAGCTATGTTTCAGGGACCTTGTGGCGATCAGGGTAAGCGGAGAGACGGAGGGACTGAAAGGCTTCATCGTCAGTACGGTATGCCTCCCCTTCGATTCACCTTTACCACCTCCGTCGGAGGAATTAACTTTTTCAAAGGACAATGAAATACCGATACTCCTGGTCTGTGATGCCAATGCACATCCCACGGTTTGGGGGAACTCGGGCATTAATGCCAGGGGGTGACGTTGTTGGCATACCTCTATGCTTCAAACCTCGAGAAGGGCATCCGACGCTAGCTAGGCTGCGTATAGCTCTCTCGAAAGACCCGTCAGCACGACTTGATTGCGTGAAGCTCCTTGACGGTTCCTAGACCGAGACCGACCGCGAGACAATATGGCTTCTTTTAGAGGCCCATTTCCCGGGGTGAGATGCTTGGTTTAGTGTCTCGTTGAAGTAATTAGCGATTAACTGAATGTAAATAAAAAAAACCGAAAAGAACGATATATTTAATTGATACATATGTGTTAGCACAAAAGTACTAAAAGTGTCTTGACATATTTACATCCGACACCATAACGACTATTTTATTTTGACGACGCCAACCATTTTTATTAATGTGTTGTCGCCACATTACCCCCCATTTAGTTTATCGTTAATTACTTCAACGAGACACTAAAGTGGTGACTCCGACGTGATTGCCCGCGAACATTTCAAGCAACAACGCCTATAGGAACCAACAATGCCTTCAGGAAACTCAACCATTGTCGACCGGTTGGCTTTAAAAGTGCCGACATTTTGGTCTGAAGATCTGGCATTATGGTTCATAGGCAGAACTAATACGCCGGTTATCGTCTTCACAGGAGCAAAAGACAAGAAAACTCCTTAAACATGAGGAAATGGGAGACCGTACACCGTCTCAATTCTTGCGACACCTCCGCTACTTGGGAGGACACACCGTTCCTGACGACTTTGTTAGAACCATGTGGTCCAGTCGGCTACCTATCGAGATGCATCCTTACAACAATGGGTTAACGAAGCATGGCAACCACTAAGTTTTTTCACACAAAAACTCACAAACG
This sequence comes from Lethrus apterus, assembly GCA_018397195.1. Taxonomy (NCBI): domain Eukaryota; kingdom Metazoa; phylum Arthropoda; class Insecta; order Coleoptera; family Geotrupidae; genus Lethrus; species Lethrus apterus. Next base: position 9,353 of record JAFFZR010028507.1, on the reverse strand, counting down.
CACAGAAAAAGTACAGTGCGTACGATCGGGAACATCTTGCTGCTTACTCGGCGGTGAAGAGATTTCGTCACTTCGTAGAAGGACCATCGCCAGTATACTCTCCCATCTGGAAAATGATATTTTCCTTATGTTTGGTGGTCATGGTGCGTTAATTTCCAATAATGGTGTCCAATTACGTACAGGCAACTTACTTCTCCTACCATGTAAAAGCGATGTACACTCCAATTTATCATTCTCAGACTATCCCGGTAGAGAAAATAATTAGTGTGATTAAGACGATACTGATCGCTTTTTGTTGATGTTTCCGAAAATAATCGGGATTGGGACACGTAGCTGCCAATGATTTCATGCGCTCTACATGAAGTCACAAAAATTCCCGGTGCGAAGAAACTCCTGAGAATTTTGAAGAAGATTAAAAACCGAGGGTAGTTCTGTATTAGAGAAATTTATTAAGCGGTGGTATAATTTCGCCGTCATCTCCGTTATGATGTTCGACGTCGTTCAGTAAGTTGCCTTCCAAATCAGATGGTATGTGGCAAAATTTTTGTGTTATTGTATGCGTCAAAGTTTTATTACACTAAGCCCCTTAAAGGTAAACCGTCGATTATCTACCGATATCTATAAGTTAAACGATCTCGATGGGAATGTAATAAAATGTTCTTGGAACAGTGAACACTTGATATCCAAACCTTCCGTTGTAATGAACCTGCTTGTGGTAAGCGTTCACTAAACGGCCCATTGCCCATTCGTATTCCCAATAAATTCTCGATGAGTTGAGTCGAGTTGGAAGTACGTTCGCTTAAAACGTTTATAGTAGGGTGGTCGACACCGAATCGCCTATTTTTTAAAGCAATAGTTCGGAAAGAAATACATTAATTCTATTGAAATTTCGTCTGATATTACCAAACTTGGTTCGTTTGGTATATCTGATTCTTTAATAGATCTGTTTAGGTGCTATCTGAAGGATAGGTTTCAATTCGTTTCTTTTAATGGTTATAAATCTGCAAAATATGTCGCTTCATCCGGCGTTCCGCAGGGGTCTATACTTGGACCTTTATTCTCTAACATGTTTCTTAATGATATAGTGTGTACTTTAGATATTCATTGTTTACTGTACGCCGATGATCTAAATATCATCATGTCATACACACGTAATTTGACCACGCATATTTTTAATTATTTCCTGGATGGTCTAATATTAGATAGGTCCGTTATATTTTGTGATCTTGGTGTTGTCTTTGACAAAAAGCTACCGTTTATCAATCACATTAATTTATTACTGTTCGACGCTTATAGAACTTATGGCTTCTTAGTACGCAATAGCAGTGAATTTACAGATAATTCTACTTTAAAATTGTTATACTACTCATTTGTCAGATCTAAACTTGAATACGCTTCATTGATTTGGTATCCTTACTATCAAAATTATATCAATTGTATAGAAAATGTACAAAGACGATTTTTAAAGTATCTTCGCTATAAAACAGACACTGTGTATCCTCCTATAGGTTACCCCAATCAATGTTACTCGAACGCTTTTCTAGTCTCTGTGATAGACGTACATACTGTTTATTTGTATTCTTATATAAATGTTTACGTGGTATAATTAATTGCGGAGATATATTAGGTAAACTAAATTTTCACATACCAAGAATAACATCTCGACAAGCTCAGACTTTTTACCTACCTACCACTAGAACGAATATCTTAAAGTCTTCACCTATTTACAATATATGCTTTAATTACAACTGCGTATGTGATGAAATTGACATCTTCAATTGCAGTCTACGAGCTCTAAAATCTTTTTGTAGGGTGCAATTTTTTTTCTCCCTTCTTTTATTTATTATTTTTTTTATTATTACTATAGTGATTTAAGCTTAATTTACTTCTTTATTGTACTTTTATAAATGTTTTTTTGCCTTTTTTTGTATTTGTCCTGTCCTATAATTGGATAATTGGACAGTGTAATTAAATAAATAAAATAATAAATAAATAAATAATCATAATCTTATTGAAATGTGATATTGTACAGTCGGTTGTGTAACAAGGATAGAACATAAAATTTTTTCTGTTCATATGCATAATGATCCAGTGCTCACCTAGGTAGTCTACAGTGGATCATGCATACGATTTATTCAAAAAAGGGTAAATTAGTGTTTAGTAACATTTATTGTAGTTATTCAAAAACAAACCTAAAAAAAATATAATCTAATTAAATCTAACAAATGTCTAAAACAGGTATGTGCAACTTAATAAAGACCGCGGGCCGAAAAACAAATATCACATCAAATCTCGGGCCTCATAATGACGTTTTAAATTAAATTCTTTCAATACGGATATAGTTTCAAGACAAATTAAATAAAGGGCCAGGTTTAATAAGATTTGAAAATTGTTGTGAGGGCCGGATAAAATCAAGTTGAGAGCCGGATCCGGCCGCCGGGCCGTACGTTGCACATGCCTGATCTAAAACAATGTGTTTCGTTTATAAAAAAACCTCTTGAATAAATCGCAATACTGTTTACATGTGGGTTTGTGTATTTGCCAATCTTTCTCACCTGAACTGTCTTACGAGGCATTCTCACGATTCACTATGTACCATGTGTCACTGATCCACTGTTGACTAACATGTCATTTTATGTTCAAATTGGTATTCTGACTAAATATATTTTACTGCGTTTTTAAATGCAATTAGTAGTTCTACATCGATTGTTATAAGGCATATAAATATTTTTTAAATAGTTTTTGAGTTACAAGCAGTTTTATAAATAATCAGGTGGTGTAGCTTATAATCCCAAGTTATTAGAGTTGATATAGTTCTGGCAAACAAGTAAATGATCCTGTATGCACATACATGAAATAGTTCTTCGAATATATGAGTGATCCACTGTGTGTGTCTGATACACTGTTGACCACCCTACCCTACTTTGTTTATGAGACACATATTCGTTTTGCTCCTCACGATTATTGGTGAGATGAGTCGAGGTTGAATTATGTTCACTTCACAACAACAGTTACTTGATTTTCTGACAAATTTTTGGTCACGTCGCCTTCAGCCCGGTGCGACGGTATAATTTTGACCCCTTCTAAGTTGCCTTCGCGTGTTGGTACGCTAAACTATCGATTCGTACGACTTTAGGCTCCCGATCTGACTTCGAATATCTGGGGGGAATCTTTCGGTTTAAGATGTAGTTAATTTAACCCCCTTTGTTGTGAGGGGATTTTAGTTCGTCACCGAAAGTGGAAATTCGAGTTGTGTAGTGTATTCGCTATACGTGCACCTGCATTACGGTGTGTTCTAAAATTCGTATGGAATTGTGTGGCTGGCGAATCGACACCATTGGGGCCCGAGATATAGCTTGGCTAGAGACTACCTGCTGTCGCTCGAATCTTTTTTTCTGGGGTATTCCTGTCATAATTACATGCAGTGGCGCAATAAATATTTTTAATAATAATATGTATAATAAGAACACGATACGATTGAAAACATTTGCCGATTACGACAGCCCCTGATATTTTGAAAGGATTTCCGCTTGAAAATTATCGTGTCTGTTTACTTATCTGGTAACTTTTAATGCTCGTAAATCATTTGTGTAGGTATCTCGCCAATGGATAGCGAACGAGCTATACATCGCTGAACCTGACGAAATCCTGCCTCCTAGCGGAAAAATAGAGATCGGTTGGACGATGACCGCATGCGACGCTGAAAACGTAACCTACCGGCATTACAGCTAAGTCGTTTTATTTGTTATATCGTTTAGAGAATTTCAATTATAATTACATAATTTAATTCACAAAAATTTCTAAAGCATAATTATTGCGCGTAAATCAAAAGTCGTATTGTTTGTATATGTTTATTGAATAGGGTCAAGTGGGGTAATTGTAAACTAGGGGTAATTATGAACAGTGCTTAATATTATTAGAATTTTAAAATTGAATGGTTCCGCACCTTTACGCCATTTGATACAACCCGGCCGGTAACGCACCGCACAATTTAGTTCTAATTCAACGGATTGAACGTGTGATATTGCGAAAAGTTTTCGTGTTGTTTTTAACTTCGTAATTCGTTTCAGTAACATCACTTATATTTTACATTAAAGGCACTGAACGATAAGTTTCGAACTGTCTATTGTTTATAATGATAAATTTGTGATGTAAAGAAACTTATTTCTTTGACCTAAGTTCAAGGTTACTAATTTACTCTGTACAAACAATTGTTTACAATTACCCCAATGATATGTACTTGTGCGGAAAATGTAAACGCTATCTTTGGTTAAATAAAAATATCATGTCTTTCTTTCCAGAAAAGAAAAAATATGCCCAACATGTAAGTAAAAAAAAACTGTAGAGTGATACACTCAAGACGATTTTATAAGTCCGGTCAATGACGTAAGAAACAAAAATTGCACTTATCGTCAGGCTTTATAAAAATATAATTCACTTGCATTGTTGTTCTCATTGCATGTATCAACTGGAAAATCTCGTCTCCGAACAGCTTCCCGATCTAAACCAGCATTTCCAATTCCCTAACAAACTTTACTAGTAGATCAATTGGACATCGAATAAGGTGTTTACATTTACCCCATATATTTACACAATATAATTTTTCGATAGGGCAATTGTAAACAGTCCTCGAAAGTCAGATAGTAACTCGTATGAAGGTAAAATTTTGAGAAAATCTTTAAAACAGTTGAAAGTATATTGGTATTATTACAGTGGTCAACAATTACTCGTTAAACACAAAATATGAAATTTCATATTACAGAATACAAAAATCGTTTACGTTTACCCCACTTGACTATACACGCTGATAATTTTGCCGATCTCTCGTGTATCTTCGACTTACTGCTTGATCTTAAGCTGTCAAGCTCTGAATTATAAGTGCTCGTTTAGTCCGAAGACTAAACGAACGTAATTTGAAAAAAGGTGGGGGTAGGGTGTAAACATGCAGACGCCTCGACCGAGTTCAGGTAAACTGAACATGGTCCCCCAGTTGAAGTACTAACTTCAAAACAATAACATGATTGATTAATATTATGGACTTAAGTATTATATGCAAAAATTAAGCACTTAACTTTAAATATGTACAAAATGATTAAAATTACAAATAAACACAAACTTAATTAATAAACCTAGATATTACATACATACATAAATATTACATAATAACGAAACGACAAAAAAATAGAAAAAAAAACATGAGTAGGTCTTCAGCGGCTAAATGTTGATAGGGCACTAAACCGGTAAGGGGCTCAATTTACGCACTGATCGTTGCACTACACCATTTTTTGTTCGGACTGATACGGCTCGCACTTTATTATCGCGTCCAAGATGCGCTGTTTCGATGCGACCGAGTCTCCAGCACAGAGGGGGTATGTTGTCTTCGTGGATGATGACGATGTCACCTACTGCTGCTGGGCGGATTGATTGTTGCCCATTTGGAACGTTGTTGTAGTTCGACAATATACTCACGAGACCACCTTTTCTAAAAATGTGTCAGGTTCGGCCGGTGCAGTAAGTGAAGTCCCAATTAGGAAATAGCCTGGTGTAAGTGCGGACAAATCATCGGGATTCGAGGATAAAGGAGTTATAGGCCTTGAATTAAGGCAAGCTTCAATTAATGTCAGATATGTGTACATTTCCTCATAAGTGAACAGTGACTGGCCTACAATTCTTTTAAAATGAAACTTCATGGACTTAATGCCTGCTTCCCAAATACGAGGGGGTATAAAACGCCAATTAATATTATAATTGTTCTCAGCACAGTCAGTAATAAAATTTTGAAATAGGTCTGATTTAATAACTTGTTGATGAATAAATTTCAATTCACGATCGCTTCCTTTAAAGGTTGTTGCATTATCAGAGTAAATACTTGCTGGTTTACCTCTGCGTGATATGAACCTTTTAAAGGCGAAACATATAAATAAACAACTATATGCCTTAATGGACCTCTTTCCCCGACCTTTCCCTTCTCTTATCAAAATAGGTCCGGCGTAGTCGACGCTACAATTGAGAAATGGCCTTATAAGATTTACCCTAACATCGGGTAAGTTTCCCATAATTTCTTCATAAGTAATTGGGATTGCTCGTCTACAAAGTTCACATTTATGTAATATTTTCCTGATAGTATTACGACCTCCTAAGAGCCAATACGTTTGTCTAACAGCCGCTATAGTGGATTGAGGTCCAGCGTGTAGCTGAAGCAAATGTTCTCGTTCTACAATTAATTTTGTAACATGATGCCTTTTCGGTATGAGAATAGGAAATTTTTTGTCGTATAAGATGTTTGCATTCACCAATCTGCCGCCTACTCGGATAATTGAACTTTCATCAAAAAATGGATTTAATTTCATTAGTGGGCTCGATTTAGGCAGTGGTTTATTTTTTGTGAGACAGCTGTATTCGTCGGGAAATGATTGTTGTTGTACTAATATCATAATAACATTATGACTAATTTTTACTTCCTAAAGAGATAATGGTCCTGTTATTTTCTCACCTTTAATTTTATTGTAAAATCTAAAGCAGAGGGCAATAAGATTAATTAATTTTTTAAAAGATGTGTATTTTAGCAGCAATTCTGAAGATTCGTTTTAATTACTGCTCCTGTGCATACTACTTGAAGTCGTTTTTCCGTTTCGGAAGGATTTATGATTTTTTTGATATTATCCGACTGTTCGGATTGTTTTTGCCACAGAAATGTTGGACCATTTATCCATAATTTACTATCAATTAATTGTTTAGGACTACAACCTCGAGAAATAATGTCGGCGGGATTAGACTTTGATGGTACATGTGTCCAACTTTCAATTTTTGTGAGTGTCTGAATTTTTGACACTTGGTTAGCCACAAATGTGGTCCAGGTGTTTGGAGATGCTGCTAACTAGCTTAAGACTATTGTGAAATCGCTGTAATAAAATTCATCGTTAATTTCGCAATTAAGGTCTTCCTTAACCTTTGCTGTTAATTCTGCTAACAAGACTGCACCACAGAGTTCTAGTCTAGGTAGAGTTTGAGTTTTGATTGGAGCGACTCTAGATTTGGCAGTGAGTAATTGAACATTAATGTCCCCGTTTTTATTATATGACTTGATAAATATACAAGAGCCATATGCTGACTGTGAAGAATCACAGAAACCGTGTAATTCTATTTGAGTTGGACTTTGAACACCTATTACACAACGAGGAATTATTACGTTGTTTAGATCTGATAATGTTTTTACAAAATTATCCCACTGATATTCTAAGTGATCTGGTAGTTTTTCATCCCAATCTAATTTGGCTCTCCACAGTTTTTGAAGCATTATTTTTGCTGTTACAACAACTGGTGCAATTAATCCCAGTGAGTCGAATAATTGTGCTGTTATTATCATTAACAGCGCAATTATTCGACAACTCTTTTTGTTTTGATTGAACTTACATCCTTTAAATTAACCCTTTCAGTCCCCATGTAGTCAATTGACTACATTGAAATTAATATTTTTTTACAAGGGATCTAGACGTTAGAATCAGTTACTTCACACTGTAGTCAATTGCTTACACGTTGTTTTTACAGGATTAGTCATAAAGGTGACACTTAGTATTTAAAAGTCGAAACTGTAAAATACTTTCTATAAACAAATTTACATTATTGGCCATATTGCATTACAGGACGCTATAAGATCACTTATAATAATTGACATTGATGCGACACGAGTTCCGAAACGTTCGAAACATAGAGATAAAAGTTTAAATGTGCGAGTAGAATAATAAATAAATAAGTTTGTGAGTTTATCAACCCGTTTGTAATTGTCAAAAACCACTGTAATCATTTGACTACTTCGTGACTCAACGGTTACAAAACGTAAGAAAAACGCCATTATTATTTACTTATTTTGGAAAATAATGAATCGTAAACGTCCATTGACTTACGAGGAACTCGTAAATCTGGTGGAAAATGTGTCCGACATCGAAGACTTCACCGACGATGACGAAAATGACGTACCTGAAGAATTTGAATTAGGTGGCTTTAGAGGTACATCCCACCTTTGTAGTGGCTCTTTCTCTAGTAATATTTATTATTATGTTATAATTGAGTTAGATGACCAAGACGAGAACGACTTGAAACAAGATGAAAACGAATCTCACGTGTCTGAACCTGACGATTTTTTCGAAATATTTGAAGTAGGTGAGTCAGATGAACAAGATAAGGACGACATAAAACAAGAAGGAAACGAATATCACGTGTCTGAACCTGACGAACCACAACCTGGCCCAACCCATTTTTTTTTCATTTTTCTATTGCTCACTATCTACAAAATTAGTATGTCGTAACTTTGCCATTGAGTCACACTGTAGTCATTTGACTACATACCCTAACTCCCCAAGAGGGGGAGGTAGGGCATTGCAATTGTCACCAAAAAATTTCAAAAAAATCAATTAAATAATGGTGTAAAAATTAAAATTTGCGTTTGAGTAGACAAAAATTGTGACCGAAAGGGTTAATGCGATATTGAATCTAAGCTGAATTGCAGTTCCAGGTAATCCCTAACGTTTTAGAAATTCCTTCTTTATCTAAATTAATTTCACAAGTATTTATCGGTGAATTTGGTAACAATGAATTGTCATTTGATGCCCATTTGCGTAATTAAAGAAAATCGAGCTAAACATTCTGAAATTTTCGCTTTGAGCTTTAATGCATTTTCATCCGTATTATCGCTGCCACTTAATAAATCGTCGACATACATATTTTTCATAATGTGATCGTATGCATTTGGAAAGTTATGTTTTTCATCAATTGCTAGCTGATGTAATGTGCGTATGGCTAAATAAGGAGTTGATGATACACCGAAAGTTACAGTTTTAAGCCTGTAAGTTTGAATTTCAGAATTTTCATGAAACCGCCAAACAAATCTTTTTTTTTTCTTGTGTGTGTGCGGTGCTACCCGGACGCTTCTCAAGCTCTCGCTTATCGAGAATTGCAGGAGCACCATTTATGTGTATTTGTGTGTGTGTAAAGTGTTCCATGGCTTTGTTACTATCATCTCCTCGCCGTAAGAGATGTAGCACTGTTAATTATGCCAACAGCGAAAGCTGACTCAGGAGGATACCGGACACGCTAGGAGAAAAATTCCTACCTAGGCGGGACTCGAACCCTCGACTCTCACACTGAGAGTCCGGCCTTCTTACCACTAGACCACCGAGCTATTATACACAAAATACACATAAAAACAAAATAGTTTATAAATAAACACAATAGTTAAAGCTAGGTAACTAACATTATATAAGAAAATAAATAAATTATACGCCTAGTGAGAATTTGATGCTAAAAAGTCGAAATATTCTGAGGTATCATAGAAACAATTACTTTTCAACATATTT